>PVJO010007566.1:0-81061 GCA_004026905.1 Hystrix cristata
AGGAGGGAGGAAGGAGACAGGAATTAGAAAATAGGCAATGGACTCTTAAAAGGAAACCAAGAAATTATCACATTTTCCACACAATTGGCTGATCAGCCAGAAGAGGCTCAGGCAGCTCCAAGTTGTGCCTTTAATGCTTTCCCTTAAGCCACTAAGGACTAAAAATGCAAGCTTTCTCCCCTGTGGGAAGAATCTGTGCCTCCTCTTTTTTTCTGCCACTAGACAAAAAGTACATGAAATATTTATTGACACAGGAATTAAGTTATCATGATTTTGGAGAACTTTAAAATGGCCTGAGAGAATACTCAGTGTTGAAAGTCTTCCTTTTCACTAATCCCCTACATTTCCTTCCTTTATTGGCATTTTCTTGGCTACTGTGCTCCTCCCTCCCATTCTTTCCCACTTTTATTTCTTCTTTTCCTATCGTAAGAGCTGCAGATCACCTCTGGGCAGCCCTTACATCTGACCCTCCTGTGGCAAACTGCTCACGCTGAGCTCCAACAAGAACGAGTTGATGGACACACACACACACACACACACACACACACACACACACACACACTGGCCTCTCTTTTGCCCTCAACTCAAACATGCTTCAATCAACAACTACAGAGGTCTTGTTGCTAATTCTCAGGAAGGCGAAGACCTGGAGCCTGCAGCCCTGGGCACGAGCCTGTCCCCAGTACCAGTGAACACAGCAGTGCACCTGGGTGAGTTCTCACTGGGTGCCGGGCCACGCGCACTGGGGATTACTCCACCATTTAAAGTGCATTCCGAATTCATTCCAACTCCCCAAGAAGCGAACACTTACTAATCCTTCCCTGCTGCCGAGAAACGGGGAACTGCAAGCATCATGCGATTTGCCCATCCTCTCAGAGCTACTCAGCGGTGAGCTGGAATTGGAACCCAGGTCTGTAGAACAGCAGCTGAGTATCAACACTTAACTTCCAAGCTGTCTATGCCTTTCTCTACTTCCTGAGCAGTGACCCTGGGGACGCTGAGGAAAGCGCTAAGGTGGAGGGGTGCATCAGGACAATGACATCTTTTTGATAGAAACAACATGGCACCCCCACTGAGCACGAGGCAGACAGAGTTTATTCATCAGGCTCAAGCCAAGTGCCGGGGGACCCCACCGCACTGAACACAACACAAGGTTACACACTGAAGATTTGGAATCTCAAAATTCCCAGGCCCCGGCTGAGCACAGCGAAGCACTTGGCTTGCAAAGTCAACTCAGATGATGTGAGAAGGTTGAAATTACTTAAGATCAGAATTGTCTTCTTTCACAGCCTTTCCCTCTTCTGTGATAAGTAAGGTCAAAATGAAGTTATTCCATCCAAAATTTAAAAAAAGAAACCCAAATGCCAAGCAGTTTGGACATTCGTAAGTAACAAATTCTATTCTGCATTAATCCACCGGGATGTCTAAAAGAGGTGAATTGCTTCTCTTTCCTCCTGTGGCTATTTTCCCACCCGGTCCTCATGGTTATCATTATGGTTCTCTCAACACTCAAATGGCAACATTTAAATTGATCGAGCATGAAAACAGATATCGCCTCGGTCCCAAGGAACCCACCCCCACCCCAGCTCAGAGGCAGCTGCTGAATGGGAATCGCCAGAGGCAGCGGCGCCCCTGGACCTCTTTCCTTGATGCATTGTCTACGGGAGAAGCCAGTGCAGGCTCACCTTGCTGTGCAGACAAAACAGTCTTCTTTATCTATAAAGGAGCCACTTGGATCAACCAGACTGGCCACAGGATGTCACTGTTACTCCACACACACAATAGTAACAGATGTTTCCTGCAGGGGTTGGATCTGGAGGAGACCTGGGCTCCCCTTGGCCGGCCTCTCACAGAACTGTCATCTCTTCATGTGGCACGCCAAGAGCCAACAGCGCATGCCCTCTAAAAGCCATATGGCCTGACCCATTGTCTCAATATTTGTATTGTTCTGCATCAAAGAGGGACAGAAGAGAAGGAGGAGTGAAAGGAAGAAAAGGATCAGCGTGGTCTCTCACATCATGGGTGCTCCGTGAGTTGGGCTTTGAACATTATGTGACCTTGGATGAAACCAACGTCCTTTTCATATATTTTATAGTGCCACGTAGGGCAAGAACATCTTTTGCTTATCTTTATTTTCTAAAACTTCTGAAAGGACAGGGACTATTTAAGCAATTCTTAAAACTATCTTACCTCTTCGGTAGGATACTGCTTTGTACTCTTGCCGGAGACGAGGCCAACTCAAGTTAAATGTTTTCCGCTAGCCCAATAAAGCACCAGCCGCTACCCACCCCCACTCCTCAAATGTCTCCGAGTCTCACGGGTGAGACTCGTCCAGGAAGAAGGCATGATCTGCAGCTCACAGGCTGGTGCCAATTCCAAGATGGCGGTGGAAACCTTTACCAGAGACACCAGTAGACACCACTGAAGCAGGAGAACCACTTTGCATTCTCCTGCCGTGGCATAGGGTCTCAGAGGGATGTCTTCTCCACAGCCAGAGAGATGTGACGCAACATATAAAGCAATCACAAAGTAAAGGTCTTTTCAAGTTGTAAAGAGGGGAAAAGGCTTTTGCCTTAAAAAAGTGACAGCTTCATAACTTAGCCTTAAAGCAGTTTTGATTTTGATCAAAGTCACAGCAGCAGAAACTCCTCTGCCATGTGCCATCCTACTTCAGCTGCGCCACAGCAGCAGAAAGAATTAAGACAAATTGAGCCGGCCCTTTCTGGCAGAGTGAGCACTTAAGAAAGGAGATGCATGGTTCCAGCATTTGCAAGGCCCTGTGCAGTAGCTAAGAGATAGGGCCCCATATATACAGCTGATGGACAAAGACTTTGCTAGTTTCCACACAAACCATTATTTTCACATCCCTCCCTGTATAAGGGAGCAGTTAGCTTGACTTGACCCGGCTTGGGTCAGTGTGGAGAGTATACTAGCGGGAGATACAGGAGAAAATCAGTAGGCTAAAAAAAAGCAAGAAATGCACAAAGAAAACCCAGACTGGGACGGTTGCCTTAACTACATTTGCCTTAGGATTGGACGAATGGCCTAACAGTAATGGTTTAAGACCAATGCCAGAATACAATCTGTCCAATAATTATAATTTAATTTTTATTCAGACGGCAAATACTTTTTGAGCACCTACTTCATATTTAAAGCAAAGACACTGATGAGCAAGGTAGCATTTCCTCTGCTCTCAAGATGCTAATCAGGGAGGCAGAGAAATATGCAGTTACGACACGGCGTCACGGGGGGTGTGTGTCATAAAGAATTCGGCTAGCTTTTGTCCTTGGTTTCTGAGGGCCAACCTCTAAACCTCTGGGGTGACCAGTGACTGTTTATCACTCGTGGTGGGCTCGTCAGACCCACGAGGTAGTGTACGCTACCAGGATAACTCAGAATGGGGGCTACCCGTGCCAGAAAGCCCGCCTGTGTTATTCGAAGACCGGTGCCTGTGTCTGGAGAGGTCAACCTGACCTTCAGGGAGGAGCAGAGGCCTACAGATGGAGTTCAATGACACGCCGATGATTCTGTCAGTCACGCTCTTGTAACGAACCCCCATTTAACAGTCTGGACACGGAGCTCGGGGACTTCTCCCTGGTTGCAGTACTCTGCCTGTCGTCACACATTGGTGTGCCAAGAAGGTAACACACTGCTGAGGATGTTGGACATCTGGAGTTTCGAATCTCGCAGACTTCTCCCCGTACACCTCTTTTTCTGGTTGGTTAAGTGTAGTGTCTTCCCCGAGGCCTATAAGCCTCTCTAGTGAGTGAGCAAGCCTGGGGAGGTCTTTGGTGAGCCACTAATTTGGGCCCGGCTGGTCTGAACTTGTGGCTGCTATCAGAAGTCTCAGAAGTCTCAGGCAGACTCGGCAGCCTGGAAGACTGTGCTCAGCCTATGGAGTTGGCCTAAGTGTGGGTGGGCTGTAATAAAGAAAACTTGGGGTGCTCTAGGCACACAATCTTGGGTCCAGATTGTATGGGAGGAAAAACAACAGGAAAGACTGGTAGCATGTGAAAGCAGGATGGAGAAACATTTGTGCTCTAGTTAACTCTTTAGAAAAGTAGACTCCATCCCGTGGAGAAAGTTTAGATCTCAGCAGATCACTGTCACTCTTTTAAAGTTCCAAGTTCCAGAAATACTTCCGGTTTTTCTCAGGAAGGTCCTCTGACTGGGGTATCCCCAGGTGACGGCTAAGATCTGCGGCTCTCCAGGGAGCACAGAGTCATCAAACGTCTAGTAAGACTCAATGCAGCCCCAGAATAGCCCGGGGTTTGGTCAGGATGGGCTGTTGGTTACACACTCAGGGTGCATGCAGACTCTGCCCACCTACGCACACTCTGCAGCATTCTTCTCAAAAAAGGAAGTTTCATTAACCTCCCTTAGCAGAAATAACTAAGTACTAAAAGTCCATACGCTGTATTTAAAGTAAATAACAAATTCCTAATAAGGAGAACAGGCCATCAAAAATATTACTTGGCAGTAATTATCCTCTATTACCTTTTTCTGAAGGCTGCTATTCATGATATGCTTCTTAAGTAAATGAATATAATTTCTCTCTTTTATTTCTGTCAATCAAAATATATTCTACTACCAAATCTGGTAAAAATTCTAAGGTGAAAATAACTGGAGACCACATGTAAGCATGGTACTTATCTCTCTCTGAAAATGCTCTATTTCTATGTAAATTTCTCAGCTACATCTTACTCTACACAAGAACACAGGCCATGTCTGTACCCTCAGCCCACAGCACGGAGGCAATAACACACTGTTATTCCATAAATGTTCGGTTGAACCGGGTGAAGTAATAATGCCAAGCAGAAAAACAAACCTTAAGCAACATCATTTCCAGTATGAGAACGTGGACCTGCTTTGGGGTCATTCCTGTTGGAGCAGGCTGCCCTGAGAGTCACCTCGCTTACCCCTCCAGCCACCCACAAGCCCACCATGTTGGCTGAAAATGACTGACTGACTGCTCAGTGTCCATTATGCTCTCACGAGAGGAGATACCACATCAGCCATCCCCTCGTGATTTTCATTTATTCATTCAACAACATTTATTTAGCATCTAGCTCTGATTGCTGAGAGAAAGCTGGGAACAAAATCAAAATTCCCTTCCTAATGGAGCCTCCATTCTCATGGAGAAGACAGCAGAAATAAGCAGAGTGAGCTTGTTAAATAGCAGTAAGTGCATGGTGACAAGGATGCTTTGGTGGGCAGGGATGCTGTGTGCAAACAGTGACAGAGGGGGGTCTCGCGTTTAAGCAAAGATGTGCAGGAGCTGGGCAATGAGCCACACAGAAGTGGGGAAGAGCAGCCGTGCAGAGGACACAGTGAGCACACAGATTGAGGGGTGAGTGTGCCATAAATTTCAGGGAAAGGCAGACATCAATGTGGCCAGAAAAGAATGAGAAGCGGATGAGAGCAGAGAGGAAACTAAGCCAGTGAGGAGCCGCACATAACAGACTTTACTCCGAGTCATGCAGACTGTCTTGCAGACAGACACTGGAAAGTTTGAAGCAGAATGCCAGGAACTGACATTTTAACAAGATCGCGTGCCCTGCTGGGCCGAGAATAGATCAGAGGGAGAAAGCGGGGAAACAGGGGGATCATCTAGGGACCATTGCAGAAATCCAGACAAGAGACACGGGCAGCTGGAACCAGGATGGAAGCAGGGAATGTGGGGAAATGGCCAAACCTTGGATGTAATTTGAAGGTGGAGATGACAGGACCTGCCAACAGACTGCACACGGGATATGATCGGAAGAGAGAATCAAAGGTGAACCCAAGGTTTGGCCCAAGCTCCTGGAAAGATGCCATTTATTGAGATGGAAACGGCTAGAAAAAAAGTACGTCCAGAAGGAAAATGCCGGGCGCACAGGTCAAGATGTGCTGATTTTGCAATACTTTCAGGACATCCCAGTGTTTCCTCCTCCTGATGAAGAGGCAAAGATAGACAGACAGATAGATGACAGCAGTAGACAGACATGAGTCTGTAACTTGGAGGAGAGGTCCAGGCTGGAGGTAGGAGTTTGAGAATGAACAGCATGTGGATGGCACCCAATATGGCAGCAGGAATGGGAAAGAACCACAGAGACTGAATATTTACCAAGTTTCTAGAGTTGCATCAATGCCATATGCTTCCAATGACTCGCCTTCCACCCCAGTTCTTCTCTTCTTTGTAAATCCAAGACTCTTCTCCATGGCCAAGAGAAGTAGGCTTGAACTTGGGATGAATGTGTGGCGGTGTCACTCAGAGCTAGACTGTGTCTGGCAAAGGTGGTATTCAGTGTATCAAAGCCTGGAGGAACAACCAAGTGTTTCAAGGGAAATAACATAAGCTGATGTCAAAATGTCCCAAAGCTGAGGGGAGGGTTGGTAAAGGGCAAGGTTGCAACTAGGAAATGCCAGGTCGTGGCCCCATTCCCATCTCTCATTCTTCTTTTCTGACAGGGAGGCCACATATGTGCCGCTCCTTATAAAGTCACTTTTAGGTGACTGAATCTTCTCCACAGTCCACATGATGTCATTCTTCTCAATAGTGTCAGGGTAGTAATGCACACCACAGTGTGATTCAACATGGGTCACCATGGGGCAAACTCACAAATCAAGAAGAAAACAATTTGTTCATGCTGAGTCCCAACTTTCGACTCAAAATAAAATATCTGGCACGCTGGCTGCCTGGTGCCCAGGGTGCCTAACAACAAATAAATGGGGTCCAGGGCTTGTTCTTAGCTGTAACCGAGGGAAAGGGTCGGAGGGGTTGCGGTGGTAGGCAGATGCTTCAGGAATTCGCTCTTTCTGAGAAAACCACGAGCTTTTCCAAGAGGGAAAAGTCAAACAAGTAGTAGCTCGTTCCAGAGCTGAAGGCTTCTCCCTTCCACTAAGAGGGATGTCGGTTACTCCCGGGTCTCCAGATCGCAGCCCCTCGCTTTTGGAAATCACAGAAGCCCGGACCAGGAAACCAAAGCCTAGAACAGTTTCCCATTCAAAGCTGCAGAGCTGGGAGACTCCGGGCCAGGATAGCACCTGCGTCTTCTTTCCCATCACTAATCCAGAACACTCTGTGCACCACAGCAAATTTGTTCTGAAGAAGGCAACATAAGAAGGCTCTCATTTGGGTCTGAATCGTGAGCTTGGAGCTCAGATTAGTCCAGCCCTCTTCCCTGCATAAGGGTTTGGAGTTCTGAACCAGGAGAGGAGGGAGGTAAAAGGTCGCCTGCGTGGCCGAGCGCATCCATCAGGACAGTCGCGTTTCGGATCTGCCGCAAGCCGGCTGTCCTACCAAGCACCTCCTCCCACTGTTGGTCCTGCCCACCTTGTCACGGGCACAGGCGACCCTGTGAACTGTGCAGAGCGGAGAGACAGAATGCACGCTCTCGGCAGGCACCCCAGACCCAGAAGGGGCAGCGTGTGGGACCGGGCTATGCTAGGCGAGCACGGTTCTCCCTGGAACCCGCATCAGTTCATTTCCTTCTCTCACCTTCTGGGAGGGGAAAGAGGCGCAGAGAGATGGTCACTAGCTTATTGCTAGTGAGGCTCCCTCCAGTAGGAGCAACATCCAAAGACAAGGAGGGGGGCTGGGGGGAGCGCCCCACTTCCTGATTGTGCTCGGCGTGGGGCCCTGGGCTCCGAACCCACTAACACGCACAGAACGATCTCAAAGGGGAAATTATGTGCCAAGCGTCTGGCACGCTGCCTGGAACGTGGTAGGTGCTCCGCAACGATAGCTATTATGATGGAGGAGAACAAAAGGGAGGGACAGGAGGAGAGAGTAACGGAAGAGGGGAGAGCAAGAGGGCCGGGCAGGTACTGAGCGGGTGCGGAGGTGGAGAACGCCCGCCTGGAGCCCGCCTGGGTGGGAAGCACGCGTGCGTGCAAGCGCAGGCAGCCGGGGTGGGACCCACGTGGGACCGGGAGGACCACGCGGAACTGGAGGGGAAAATGTGCATCTGCGATGTGCCGAAGCCAGAGTCCCTGTAACTCAGCGCTGTGCTGACTGAAGTGGAAGAAATGCTATTAAATCCGTGACTCCATGAGGTAATAATATTCCCAGCGAGCCCACGCCTGCAGAAATACACCCAGCAAGCAGGCTTTCCAGGAGCTCCCTCTAAGTTATAACAAGCTGCCTATCTCCTGCTGCCAGCACACAGAGAAATATGAAAACCGGTTACCAAGTACATCATAAACTTAGTGACCGGCTTCACCTCCCCTGGCTTAGTGACCAGCTCGGCTGCCTTCTGGGCACAGAGAAAGAAACATAAGGCAAGGATTAAGTTTCCTGGCTTCTGAAGGCATCGAGAGTCAAAAATGCTTTCAGCTGGCATTTCTCTCTGTTATTCAGTCAGCTTTGATGGATTTATTTTCTTTGCCCTACTTTGTAGAAGTTACCGGGGCCAATTACGGCAGATGATTGCCCGGGAGTTTTATAAAACGTGGACACCAGGTGGCGCCGTCTCCCCAGCTGTTTGCGTTCTCCTTCGCTGCGTGCCAAAACTGGCTTCATTAAAATCCTCCTCGGAGCTTTCTAACTCGCAATAAGAGCAAGGAATTCAGTGGTCAGAGCGGCACTCCCTCACTTTCTCCGATCTGTGGGTCTCAGAGCCCCGGGAGAGCGGTAGAATCCTTTATACACTTCACACTCTCACAATTTTATTTCTCTCTGTAGCGAGTGGAACAATTAGAACCGTGTTCAGATATTCATAGTCAGCAATAGGCATTTTGTTCAGTTTGGGCTGGTGCGTTTTGATTCAACTTACAAGCCTTTTTTTTTTTTCTTACTACGAATCATCGATGTGGTTCCAGCTTATCTGTAAAGGCTTTGTAACTGCACACCTCTCTTGACGACACTTCTATTTCTGCTCAAAGGCCAGGACCTCTTGCATGGACCGGAGCCCACCGGCCTGGCCAGGACACCTGGAGTCCGGCTCCTTCTCCCTGGAGATAAGGGAGGAGGCGGCGCCAAAGCTGGGTGGTCACAGGGTCACACACCAGCAGGCCCCGGCCTCCTGATTCCTGAGCCTGTCTCACCAGGCTCCGCCCTCTCCCAAGTCCAAACACCTGCCCCATTGTTACTGGGATGTCTGTCAGGACAGAGAGAAACATCGGGAAACCCAGCGGCTTCTCAGCAGCCTGTACGGATCCGAGAGAAAGCAAAACTTGCGGCAAAACATCAAGTATGAAGAATAGCACTTACCCAGGATACTGCTGAGGGGCCCGTGAACTGCCTCCCTCCAGATCCCTGCCGGGGCTCCGCCTGGGCCAGGGACCCGGTCCCAGGGCAGCAGCCCACGTCCTCTGGGATCTGCCTGCCAAGTGTGGAGGAGTCGTGACCTTACAGCTCTTACTAGTTGTGTTTGTAAACCTGGAATCCGTGTTAGTGGGTTTCAGGTTGGTTTACGTTTTGCTTGCTCTCTGTTCCAACTACTGACGGATTCACACGCTTCTCCAGTGCAGGCCCCACTCTGCGGGCTCATGTTGCTCTCCTGGCTTTGGGTGGGAGCCAGCCCGGCCTTCGCTGGGAGAAAGAGCTACCACATCCACCAGCATGGCTGTTTCCGCCTTCGGAGAAGCAGGGTGCTCGGCCCCAACTACGCATAAAGTGTTGAACATTTCAAGGCTTTTTTTTTTTTTTAACTTTTTTTTATTAAGAAAGTGTGAAGATCATGACTGATATCACTAGTTACCAGTTTTAAATAAATTAAAATTTTAAATTTGAGGATTACTAAGAGGAGGGGGATTGAAGTATGTTATCTCATTTTCTAGAGAAATGAGACAATGTGGATGCAATTAGTTCATTAGCTCACTGATCCATAGAATATAAGGAACACCTATTGTACTATTTATAAAATGCTTACTATGTACGCTTACCCCACACCAGGAAACTCGGGGCTTGGAGAGAGTAACAACGAACCTGACCCAGTCCGTCCATAAATATGCTGTGACTAAATGACCAATTAAACAACAAATAAGTGAATGCAGTTATTATATTTCAATTATATTTTAACTGACCCCATTCACGTATATTCTGGCTACAACCAATTCTTTCCTACCCAGGGCTCGAATGCTTTCTACTTGATCCAGATTCTTTCATGGTAAAATCAGTGCAGCTCGCTCCTTCAGAATACCAACATGTTCTCCTGGACAGTCTGGGCTTGAGGAATTCGTGGTCCCAAAAGTCATGAAATCAACTGTCCACAGGGCTGGGGGAGACATATTAAAAATGAACAAGGCTGGGCCAGGGCAGAACGGAGGCAAACTGAAGAGCAGGGCTCAAGTTCTTTCAGAAAGGACCATGACCAGTTCTTGTCTCAGCAGAACAAGGCTGTGCTGTGAGATCTTGAAATTGGGAAGTCTGTATTGTTACGGAAATCGCTGATTTTTAAATGATAACAAGAAGTTTTGTTAGAACACTGTTTAGGCCAAATAAAACATGCTTGTGGGCTGGATTCCGGCTGTCTGTCTGAGATCGCTGATGTATACTTTCAGATTAAATGCACCTTTTAGAGAGAGTAATAAACCCAATCTACCAAAATAGTTCAAAACTATCTGGCTTTATGAAGATGACTTTCTTCATTGCTACAACTTTGTAACCCCCAAACGGAAATATTTGGTAATTAAACACAGTGCCATCCTGTTGCCACATTCTCTAAACATCCTTTAAACTTCCATCAAACTTGTGTAGAAGTCTGAAGTAGAAGGGAAGGGGAAACATTACATGGAAAAGTTACCCACTTCATAGCTTCTGTGCTTTTTCTTTATTTAGATAAACAATAAGTGGCTTTGATCTTGTATAAAAGACTTCTCGGGATGTAGAAAAGTAGATTTTTATTGTCTTACTTTTATTATCTGTGCAGACTGTCATACAATGGCTCAAATAAATCAACACATTTATTATCAACACAAAGATTCAGAAGAATTTCTTGGTGTTATTCCCAATTTCTCTCTCACACAAAAGCAATGAAAAATCTGGCTGGTGTTTTAGAGCACTTATTCACTCAACAAACATTTATGGAGCTCCTACAATAAGTTAGCATCCTGAACCGCAAAGTTCATCACTCTCTGAAGGACTTTCAGCACAGAATATGCCTTTCAATGAGCTACGCTCAACCCATGAACCAATCTATCGTAAAAACAGAGTTGATTTCTGATAATAGCAGCATGAGGAGGTTGGGTAATTCCTTTTTAGGGAAAGTAAGCATAAAACTGGACAAAAGTGTCTTTCTTTTAAAAAACATTGTCTCAGCATACTGAAATCTACCAATGGCAGAAAAATAAGTGAAGAAGCATTTATTCTATTTTTTTTAAGCATTTATTCTAGAAGAGAAACACTGGTAACACTTTGGGTAAGAATGATGCATATCTACACAGCCTGGGCTTTTCCTGAGTTTGTCTCTCTCCCAGCTCAGTCAGCAAGAATTCCATCCACAAGTACTTGGGCTGGTTGCAATAAAAAAGGACTTTGCTGCCAAAGAAGGAACACTGGCCTCAGGGCATGGGGGAGGGGGAGACATCTATGACATTTACAGCTCTACATGGCAGATAGGGTTTGGAATGGATGTAAAATCCTACAGCTTTTCTAGAGCAAGGCCATGTCTCCCACTTTAAGACAAGAAGTCAACTAGGCAGAAATTTAATTGGGCAGTCCTGGAATTTAGAACATCATAAAAAGGCTGAGATAAACTCTCTGCACAGCTGCAGCTGACACTAAACTACACACGTATGGGGGAGATCCAGATTTGGGAACTGGCTGCAACTTTGAGTATGTTCCCCAATCACACACAAATCAACTGGACCAGGATGGAAGTCTAATGGGTTCAAGGTGTTTGAATGAAACCTGAGCCCCAATCATTCGTTGACCACTAAAGTGTGCAGAGAGAGGCATGGCTCCTAGAGAGCCAGATTAAAAATAGAAATAGGAAAAACAAGGGCAGAGACATCAGCAGTTGTTATCCTGAGAGAGATATCAACTCCACAGTGTAAGAGGCATGTAAGAGCAAAAGCAAAACAATAACAACAACAAAAATACACACACACACACAAAAAAAAAAAAACAGGAAAGAGTAACTCATACTCAGAGGCTAGGGAGGAAATAATCATTATAAACTGACTCTGAATGACCCTACATGTTGGATTTAACAGAAAACAATTCAGACAGCTATAATAAACATGCAAAAAGAACTAAAGAAACTATGTTCAGAGGATTAAAGAAAAAAAGCTGCAACTACTCATCAAATAAGGGGCCCATACAGAGAAGTAGGAACTACAGAAAATAACCAAATGAAAGTTCTAGAGCTGAAGAGTAATACTGAATTGAGATTTTTACTAAATAGAATCAACTGCAAGCTTGAACTGGCTAAAGAAAGAAGAGGGAGATACAAGATATATCAATAGAAATTATTAAATCTGAAGAGCAGAGAGAAAGAAATGAAGAAAAATGCACAAATCCTCAGAAGCTTGCCAGATAATGTCAAGCAATCCAAAATACATGGGGTCAGAGACCCACCCAAAGAGGTAGGAAAGCTACTGAAAAACTGCTGAGGATTGTATGGCTGAAATCTCCCAAAACTCGATGAACATCACTAACTTACAGATCCTCAAAGCTCAGTCATTATTATATAAAATAAGCACAAACAGAACCACATTAGGATACATCATTGTTAAACTGCTGAAAGCCTAAAACAAAATCTCGAAAGAAACAAGAGAAAACGATTTCACCATATGTAAAAGAATAATGATACAGTTAGCAGCTGACTCTTCATTAGAAACAATGCAATCCAGCAGGCACTGGAATAATATATTCGAAGGACTGAAAAGTTAAAGAAGAGAAAACTCCACTAGGAATCCTATATCCAAAAAGAAAATGAAGTAGAAGCACTTCCAGTAAACAAAAACTGAGAAAATTCTTTGATAGAACACCTGTAATATATGAAATATGCAAATTTAAGTCATTCAAGATGAAAGGAAATGATGTCATATGGTAACTAGGATCCATGGGAAGAAATGAAGAGAATTAGAAACGGGTAAATATTAAATATTGAACACTATTTTTTCTCTCTTCCATTAATTTCTTTATAAACATATGATTGTTCAAAACAATAGTAACTCCATAGTTCATAATAGATATTGATTATATACATTACTAAAAAAGAACAAGGAGATGGAGCTGTATTAGTTACTATATTTTGCTTAAATCAGTATTAACTTGAATTGTAATAATTTAAATAAGAAAAATGATAATCTCCAAAACAACTACACTAAAAGATTTTCAAAAGATATAATTAAAAAGCAATGGAGGACTTAAAATACTACACTGGAATTATTTCTTCAACAAAAAAGAAGTCTGTAAAAGAGAGACTGAGGAACAAAAGGTCAGGAGTATGAGGGAAAAAACTCACAGAACTGGAAGCATAAAGTCAATGCTATTAATAATTACATTAAACATGAATCAATTCAATCATCCACTCAGAAAGTGGAAATTATCAGACTACAGAAAAACAAGATCCAATTTATGTGCAGTCTAAAAGATTCACATATGTCAAAAATATTTTTTAAATACCCCACAATTATAATCATCATAGAATTGGAAGAGCTGTACTAAATCAGACAAAGTAGACTTATGAAAAGATATATTGCTATGAGATATATTGCTAAGTGTTGATACATGCAGAAGATATTTTAATTAAAAATGGGTATGCACTATTACCATAGAAAAAACATATGACCCAAAGCACACAAAATTGAAAGGAGAAATAGACAATTCAATAATCATAAAGGAGAATTTAACACTCTTTCTTCAATAATTGGTAGATCATAACAAAAAAATCTGTAAGGCTATAAAAATCTTGACCATTTCAATCAAACTGAAAGAGCCAAAAATAACAGAACATACCTGCTTTTCAATAGCAGAAAGAAATCTTAGTACTGCCCAAAGATTTCAAAATGAAACAGCATACCTCTGAATATTCTATGGTTCAAAGACTATATCAAAAAGGACACTGAAAAATAACATAAACTGAATGTAAACAAAAATACAAAGTGTTGATCAGCTTTCTGCCACTGTGACAAAATACCTGAGATAATAAACTTTAAAAGTGGAAAGGTTTATTTTGGCTCACTGTTTCAGAGATAACAGTCCATGGTAAGCTGGCCCTCTTTCTTTGGGCCTGTGGTGAGAAAGTAGATCACAGAGCTTAGTGAGTGGTAGAGAAAAGTTGCTCACTTCATGGTGACCAGGAAATAAAAAGAGAGCAAATGGGGGCAGGGTCCTACAGAGGCATGCTCTCCAATCTGACTTCATCCCACTAGGCCCCACCTCTTTTAAGTTCTACCACCTCCGCAAAGTGCAACGAGTTGGTGACCCAGCCTTTGAGGAACATTTATCCAAACCATAGCACACAGTATGTCAAATTCTACATGTTGCAGCTAAAACATTGCTTAAAGAGAAACTATAGCCTTACACACTTATATTGGAATGGGAAAATATCTCAAACTAATAATGTAAGTTTCTATCTTGAGAAGTTAAAAAGAGAACAAATTAAATAAGATAGTGGAAATAAATAATAAAAATCAGAGCAGAAATCAATGTAAATAGAAAAAAAAGCAATAGAAGAAAAGCAATAAAAACAAACTCCTTTAGCTAGAATGACTAAGAAACAGACAAGGTAAAATTTACCGAAGTTGGAAATAAAAAAGGGACACAACCATATACACTACAGAAATTAAGAGATTTAAAAGAAAATATTATGAACCATTTTATGTAAACAAATTTGACAATTTAAATAAAACAGACAAATTCCTACAAGGAAACAAATTACCAAAAGTGATTCAGGAATAAATGAAAATAGTGAATACTGAGCAAGTACAGAAATTGAATTAATAATTTAAAATCTCCCCACAAAGTCCAAACACAGATGATATTGCTGCTGAATTCTATCAAATACTTAAAGAAACCCCACAAAAACCCTTGCAGAGAATAGTAAGAGAGGGAACACTTCCAAATGCATCTTATGAAGCCAGAGTCCTATCCTGATACTAAAGCCAGACAAAGGCATTACAATAAAAGAACACTGTAGACCAACATCTTTTATGGATACAGATGTAAAAAAAAAAAAAAATCTTTAAAAGTCTAGTCACATAAGAAAAGGACTATGCACAATAGCCAAATGAGGCTTATTCCAGGAATACAAGGTTGTTTTGACTTCCCAATATCAATTAATGTAAAATACTGCATCATTAGAATGAAGAAAATTATATTTATCTCAACAGATGTAGAAGAATCATTTCATAAAGTATTCATGATATAAATTCTCACAAATTTAGAAATTAGTGAGAACTTCTCCACATTGGTAAAGGACATTTATAGCAAATTTACAACTCAACATATTTAGTGGTCAAAGACAGAGCTATTCCCAAAAATCAGGAGTAAGGGAGAAATGTATGCTCTCACCACTTCTTTTCAATACTGTGGGATAAAACAAGTCAAATAAATAAAAGGTACACAATGTAAGGGAAGAAGTAAAACTATCTCTGCACACAGACATAATCTTGCATGAAGAAAAGCCTAAAGAATCTTAAAAAAAAAACCTACTAAAATTAATGAGCAAATTTAGTGATGTCACAGGTCACATGAGCAATATAAAAAAATCAAATGAGTGGCATTTTTATATACTCTCAGCAATGAATTCAAAACTTCAGTCGAGAAAAATTTCATTCACAAAACACGAATAACAGAATACTTAAAAATAAATTTAAGAAAGAAGTACGAGCTTTAAATTAAAGGAGATCTAAATAATCGAGATGTATACTGCGTTCATGTATTTAAAAATTCATTATTATTAAAATGGCAATTTTCTCCAAATTGTCCTTTAGATCTAACACAATTCTTATCAAAATCAGATAAGAATTTTTATAGAAATTGATAAGTTAGTATAAAATTAACATGGAAATACAAAGGATTTTAAATATCCAAAACAATTTTGAAAACGAATGAAGAACAGACTTGTTAGGATTTATATTAACTGATTTTAAAACTTACTGTAAATCTATAGTAATCAAGCTAATGTGGTCTTGGAGTAAAGATAGATAAATAAATAAATGGAACCAAATAGAAATAGATCAACACATATGTAATCAACTGATTTTCAGCATAGATGCCAATGTAATTCAATGGGGAAAGAATTTTCTGAGATTTATGCCAGAACAATTGGATATTTATGTACAAAGAAAATTGACCCTTACCCCTCACCATACACAAAATTAACTCAAATAGATGATAGATCTACAGCTAAGAATAAACTAAGTATAAAACTACTAGGATAAAAGTTTTGTATGACTTGAGTTAGGCAAACATTTTAGATGCAACACCAAAAGCATCATTTAGAAAAGGAAGAAGTTGATGAATTTTATGTCATGAAATATAAAAGTTTTCATGAGAAAATGAATGGAGGTCACATACTAGGGAGAGGATATTGTAAAACACGTATCTCACAAAAGATTTCTATTGCAAATATCCCAAATATATGTATGTGCACTTACACCACAATGGAAACATAACATTTTAAAATCACAAAAGAATTGAAAAGATCTTCTCCGAAGATAATGTACAAGTGGCAAAAAAAGAAGCATGAAAAATGCTAAACATTGTTAGTCATGAGGGAAATAAAAATTTAAAGCACAATGAAAAAAATCCACTACAAAAATCACTGAAATGACGAAAATCAAACACTACCAAGTGATTACAAGGAAGGGGAAACAAAAGAAATCATATACACCGTTGATGAGACTATCAAATGGTATGATCTCATTGGAAAACAGTTCAGTAGCTTATCAGAAAGTTTCCATACTACTTAGTGATTTTACCCTGAGATATCTACCAAACAGAAATGAAAACATGTCATACAAAGATTGCTCACACAGAGATAATTCATAATAGCCCGCAACTGTAAACTATTCAAACTGCTATTAACAGATAACAGATCAACAAAATATCTGTTTAGTGGAACATATTTCAGCATTAAAAAGAAGCAAACTTCTGATGACATGATAAACCTCAAAAATATTATGCAAATTGAAAGGAGTCAGAAAGAAAGGGCTATGGAATGCATGATACCATTATATAAAATGTCTAGAAAAGGGAAAATGACAGCAACAGAAAGATCAGTGGTTGCTTGTGACTTGGGGATAGAAATGACCACATATATCCACCGTGGAGATTTTATGTGATAGAAAGGTTTTCAGGGGTTGGGGATTTAACTCAGTGGTAGAGTACTTGCCTAGCAAGCACAAGGCCCTGAGTTTGATCTCCAGCACCAAAAAAAAAAAAAAAAAAAAAAAAAAAAAAAAAAAAAAAAAAATATATATATATATATATATATATATATAGTTTTTAAACTGGCCTATGGAAATGGCTACACAATTGTAATAAATTGCTTCACACTTGTATAACTATATTCTTTTTTTTTTTTTGCGCTGGGGATCAAACTCAGGGCCTTGCATTTGTTAGGCAAGCACTCTAACCACTGAGCTAAATCCCCAGCCGCTGCATAACTATATTCTTAAAATGAATGAATGTTACGGTATAAATTGTTCCTCAGTACTGGTTTCTTAAAAATAAACTTAACCTTGCCTCACAGAGTTTATAATTCCTGCTCTGCTCTTTTTAGATGACGCCATTTCACCATTGTAAGAATATAGAATTTATTCAGGTAACTGAGTTTCACACAGAATATATTTTTTGTCTGATATCTTTCTATCTCCTATAAATTATCATTACCTTCTCCATTCTAATTTCTATTACATACTTAACAAAAGTGTGTTGACTAACTGGAAAAAAAAGAGTGAAATAATAAATAACTAGAGTGAAATAAATAACTGAAATGATTAAAAAAAAATCAGTAGACATCTTTCTTGCTTCTAATGATAAGTAGGCCTTCTAGAACAGGGGTCCTCAATGGCCAGTCACTTTGTCCTCCATTTTGTCCCAGTAGTGTCTGGCGACATTTTTGATGGGCATGACAGGGAGAGGACACTAATAGCAACTAGTGAGTAAAGGCCAGAGACAGCACTAAATGTCTGTAATGCACAGGAGTGTTCTTTATCACCAAAGAATTACCTATCGTCTGCCCAAAGTGGCAATAGTATCAAGGGTAAGAAATACTGCTCCAGGCTACGCTAATGGCTCCTTCCTATAGTGCTTACTCCTCAAACTGCAAGTCATATTTCAGTTGTTCACATTCTGCTCTCTTCTATAGACTGGGACTCTCCAAGGACTTCTTCTGTGTGTCTGTTTCTTTGGGGCATTCGGCATGATGCCTAAAACATAACAGGTGCTCTATAAGTTATTAATAAAAAAGCAGGTAAAAGAATGAAAACAATGAGCGCTCAAATATAAGGACACTATTTTTAAGGAGAATTGTGCTGCCTCAACCACAGTTTGTTCAACACCTACTATAGCTTTATCATACTTGGAAACCAAAAAATAATTTTTCAAATAAACATTTTATTCTGTACCTTTTTATAAAGATGGAAAGAAATTATAAAATCTCCTGGGAGACATACATCACAGCTTGGAAACAGTTATAAAGAATGGGCTAAATTCTGAATTTACTTTCCATGGCCAGAAATATCAGTCTTCTTTTTTTACACAGGAAAAACTTCTTTGGTAAATCTCCCTTAAGTTAATTTTATATTCACAAGTTAATATTATCATCATAAATAATAGTCATTCTCATTACCCAGTATATGGTGTTCTCATCTTTAAAGCTCTTTGCAGAATCTGCTAGTTACCATTAATTATTAAAGCTCTAACACTTAAATATAGGAATTTCATCTTAAACTTTCCATTCCCCATTCTCATAAGAGAAGAAATAAGCATCCAATATTTTTTACAATTTCTGTCCAACACACTGACCCACTGTCCCGATCCTGGATAAGTCAGGATGTCCTCTACAGGATATAGATATAGATGAAGTTATAATCATAACCATAGGATACACATATAGTTTTAATCATAAACAAAGTTATACACAGACAGACAGGTAGGCAGGCGGGCAAGCAGACAGGCAGATAGAGAGATAGATAGAGAGATAGATAGATAGATAGATAGATAGATAGATAGATAGATAGATAGACAAAAGATGTACATTCTTATCCATAGTTACATTCAAATATATACCTAGCTCTGTCTCTCCGTTTGTTTATCATCCATCCATTCTTACCTCGCCTTGCTTCCCTACATACACACATAAATGAGTGGTACTCCAATCTCTCCACACTCACATTTAAGAATTTCCAGTGTGACCAATATGTAGTTGTAAACTAATATAACTCTGTTCAAGAAATTTTCCACTTAATGTGTACTGGACGCTCATTTCCCTCAGCTAAGAAGGCTTTCTGAAAGAACCGCTTCCACAACTCATCCTTCCTGCAGTGTACTCATGGAGAAATGACCATGTGTTTGTGGCTACAACCTGAAAAATAATGGCCTCCCTCAACAGTCCCAGCACGGGGACGACCTTGGAGCAAAGCTGCTGGAAATTGGACTCATCAAATCTTGCGCATAGCCTCCCGCTCTTCTAAAACTCCATCTCCTCTGGATTTGAAGTTAGACCTCGGAAGAAGAACCTGAGTTTGAAGAATGCTAAATGCCAGTGAAGTCAGTAACCACAACGTAATTCCTAAATGGTATCAAACAGAAACCTACCGTATCTCCATTAGAATCCCAACCCTTGGAAGTCAGTAAGCCGTCTTGATACCCACCCTCCTACAGTACCTAGCCACGTGGCTGCACAGCCAGCAGGCAATAAATATTGAGAAGGCACGACGGCTGCTTCCAGGGCCTGTTGCTATCTACAGGCGCGGTGAGGGTCCGAATTCCTGTCCCTCCCTAAATCGTGCAGGTTTCTTTCTATAAATGAGCCACCTCTCCCTGCTTGCTGCGCACCAGGTTTTTGTCCATCTGCTGCCATCGTTCCCCCGCATTCCACAGCTCTGTGTATTGCACGTGGTTATCCTTCAGTGGGTCATTATGGCATCTGTCTGCCCACCTTGTGCCCAGCCCGTTCCAGTTCACCAGACAGCAGCTGCTTGCACATCCTGCCCCCTTCCATCACCTGGGCAGGGAAGACCCAGTCAAGCCTGGTCGCAGAAATCATCATTTCATTGCTCAGGGGTTGGCTGCACTCCAGGACTTGCTTACAGGGATCATTGCTTGCCATTTTCTATTTCTATAGGTGATTTTTTTTTTAAATCCAGATGCATTACCCACAAGAAATTTCAGTTTCAAGGAGGTATACAACCATCACTACATACAGCTTTATTAGTAGTGATTTTTTTTTCGTGGGAAGCAACCATAGAAGCCACATTAATTAGGGAAACGTTCTCAGTATATAAAAAACTGAATTTCCAGAAATGCTAACCCTCATCCAGAATTGGTTTTAAAACAGGAAAGATGACACTATCGTAAAATCCACGCACTTTATTCTGCCTCTTTAAATAGATTATTCCTGATCATTTGTAACCATTAATGTGACGCTCAGTTACTTGTGGTATACAGTTTATAACAGCATACTCCAAAAGTGTGACTGTTAAATTGACTGTTTGGAATGCACGCTTTTGTTTCCATTGGGAACTTTATTTGTCATAAAATTTAAGGTTAGCCAGGCATGGTGACACATGCCTGTAATCCCAGCACTCTGGGAAGCTGAGGCAGGAGGACCACATGTTTTAGTCCAGGGTAGACAACTTTAGCAACTTAGTTAGAACTTGGCTCAGAAGAAAAAAGAAAAAGAAAGGCTGGAGGTGTACATAGCTCAGTAAGAAGACCTCGAGTTCAATGCTATACACTACTAAAAACAATCTTAAGACACCTTAAGGTAGTAAAACTCTGTTTATATCTATGTAGAGATAGTGTATCCAAAACCTAATAGTATTCATATCTTTCCTATGAAATAAAGTTCCTGGTCTTTGTCACAGCTATTTTCCTGATCTTTCTTGCTTACTTTTATATAAAGCATATGATAAAAAGATTTGATTTCCAAGCCAATATGTGTTTAACATGAAATGTGTCCAAATAATATCAGTATTATAATATCTCATCAACAGAAAGAACATTGTTAGTGACCTGTGAAATTCATTCTGAACAGAGTCCCCCACCCAGAGAGGATAGGTTCCAAGGCACCCAGCGGCTGCCTGAAACCACAGATAGCACCAATCTCTGCATACACCTATGATGAAGCTTAATTTATAAATTAGCCACAGTAAGAGATTAATAATAATCAATCCTAAAATAGAAGAAGTATAACAATCCACTATAATAAATGCTATTTAAATTTAAGAATATTTTATTTCTGGAATTTTTCCATGTAATATTTTCAGACCAGTTTAACTATGTGTAACTAAAACTGCATAAAGCAATATCCTGACAAGGAGTACGATATCGTACTGTCTTAGCACTTTTCTCATCACTGAGACGTAATACCCAGCACCTGAAACTTAACGGGGAAAGGTTTATTTTGACTCACTGTTTGTAGAAGTTTCATAGTTGACTGGCTCCAAGGCAGGAGAGCACAGCAGAGGGGCATCACAGAGGCGAACCGCCCTTGACAGGTAAACAGGAAGCAGAGAACATTCAAAGGAGGAGCTAGGGAGGTAGATAAACCCCTCCACCCACCCCCCCAGTGACCCACCTCTTTTTGACCAGACCCCACCTCCTAATAGCAAGTCAGCTCTAAGCCCTCATACCAATCACCTTCCAAAAGACCTGCCTAGGAGCGCATGAGGCTCTGGGGATGTCTGGATATAAACCATAACACCTGTGTGGAAGACAAGCCCAGCGCTCCTTTCCTCCCTCCCTCTCCCCCAGGCCATTGCAGAAGGTACACTGGGGACAAGAAGAGAAGAGGCCACCTCAGCAATGGAGAGGAGAAGTGGGGCCTCATGGGTCCTGGGAGCTGAGCTCCTTTGCAGATGGTCCCTCTGCAGTAATCACCAACCACACCCCAGGAGGTAGGTTTTGGTGCTTCCCACTTTCAGATGAAAACCCTGAAATTCGCTGAGGACAAGTGTCTGAGATCAAATCAACCCTAAAGAGCAGAGGTGCGATTAGATAGATCTTTCCATCTCTGCTTGGTGATGACCAGAGTTGCTTCTCCAAGTCCTGCTTCTGCGTTCACCAGCCCCAGAATGAGCGGTCCACCAAAGATAAAACTCAAGGCAAAGCAGAGAATGCAAGTCTACCAGCCTCTTTCCTTATACATTTTGAATGCTTAGATAAACCCAAGTTACTGTGATAAGAAGTGGGGAGAAAGAGTAGATTGAGGGTGACCTGGAACGCTCCGCCTTCGGTGACCCATTTAAACAAGGTGAGAGAAAAAAAAGAGGGGAGAACAGAATAAATCAGCAGCTAAAATCAAACACAAGCAAAAAGAAAAAGTGCTTTCCTGTTAGGCCATTTTAAAATAATTTCAAAGAATAAGCTTTTCAAATATATATTTGGTTTCTTTACAAATATTATGACACCTAGTGTTCCATGTTGGAACTGAGACATTGCCCCCTTTCTTTGAAATTTTCCATAATGTCCACACTTTTTCTCCTCCTGCTGCCCTCATCCTTGAGACACACTTCTGCTGGGCCCAGGCCATTCTCATTACTGTGCATACTTTAGTATTCAATTTGAATACAGTCATTCAAGTCCAAGAGGGAAAAAAGAGAACTATATAAATAAATCTTTATTACTGTCAGCATTGTTAAAGAATTTCCTGGTTTGAGCTGCTCTTCATTTGAAATCACCACCTTACCAGGGCACAGAGGATCCTGCTAGGCATTTTAAATTAGGGAAGACAGTTTTATTGTCAAGGCAGGTCAATCAAATTATAATTGGCTCTAATTTGCACTCCCACCAGCTGTTAAATTCTTCACCTGCAGCACTCAAAATGGTGTGAAATTCTTGCTGGCTTTGTGAAAGCTTCAAAGAGAATCACTCTCAATCTGATCCCTAAAGCCAAAAGTCCTTGTTCCTTTTCATCAGAAGCAAGGAAAATGCACCTTTGACTCTGAGCGTGGCAAGCAGGGCGTGGTGTGAGGTGGACGGAGCTGAACAGGGAGGGGTAAACACACCTTCCATGAATGTCCAGCCTCGAGGAGTCAGCTTTGTACAACAAATCAGCAAAGGAAGACTTGTCTTCGTATGGCCATAATATCGCTAGGTTGTATTTTCTAGCTCATTGTTAATTGCATCTGCAGCTGCCAGGAAAATCATAAATTGAGCACTGAGAATGAAGCGGCAGGCACAGGTAGAGTATGAGGGCAGGGGGCTTAGGTGCCAATTAGGTCAGGAAGACCTGTTGTATTTTGACATATTCTCTGGTGCTGCCTTGGATATTCTGGGACTCTGAGTAACTAGAATACCTAAAGGAAGCTCCTTTCTATCAGTCACACACACACACACACACACACACACACACACACACACACTCATGTGCGCATGAGCCTCTAGGAAAGAGTGAAAAGCAATAACCAGTTAGCACATTATGAAGAACTATCTTGCCGTTCTTCCAGGATCTCAGTTTTCCTCTCCTTTTACAATTTTGCTGAAGGCAGTTTTGAGCAAAATATGGACCCTGCGAAGCCAGACGGAGTAGGATATGGTCACATGTGGAAATAACATCAAAACCAAATAATCAACATAATCTTAATTTTGGATAAATTTGGGAGTGTCTGTTTGGCTGCAGCTGAAGAAACTCTTTAATTTAAATAACCAAAGGGGAGTTTTTCTAATCTTGCCAATTGGCTACATGGACGGTTCTCAATAGTCTCAAAATGAGGGTCTTCGGGGATGATTGGTGGAGAGAAAATGTAATGAACTAAGAGTTCTTTGGAGAAATACTTGGATTCAGAGCAGGTTCAAGAAAATGCAACTTTCTAAAAATAAAGTATTGCACTAGAAAGAGTAGAATAGAGTCTAGGTAAACTCAGGAAATGAGATTGGAGCACAGATTTATATCAGTATAATCCTCACGTTACTTACAGAGCAGGGAAAAGACTAGAATAGACCTAATTTTCTGTCAATGAAGAATCAGTTAAAACATTAAAGGCACTTGGTTAAATAGAATAGCATGTAGCATTTCTAATGTCCTTATGAAGAATTGTTTATATCACGTGAGAAAATACCTGTAACAGTGTGGAACGAAAACAAGAGAAGCCTATTTAGAATACAATCTCACTTACGGAACCACATTTTTATTGTATATACATAGTACAAACATAGAAAATGTCAAATGAGTGATTATTTCCAAAAGGTGAGTTTAGAAGCAATTTTTAAAATATTTTTCTCTACTTGACGAATTTTACAAACGCCTTTTTTGTTTTTTAATTTGGAGGTAGGGGCTTGAAACACGGTCTCGCTACGTAATTCAGGCTGGCCTTGAACTCACAGTGATCCTCCCACCTCAGCCTCCTGAGTGCTGGGATTACAGGTGTTCGCCACCACGCCTGGCTTAAAATTTTTATAAACAACAACAGCAAAAGTCAGTAAATAATTTCAGCCAATATGAATTTGCAATATAGTGTTTAGGTCAAAATAAAAAAGGAGGTCCTACATTTTTTCATTTTGTAAATCCCACAGTATCTCTGCAGCCCAGGCAAGAAAAGTACCCTTAGTGGTCACCAATGGGGCTCCCTTGTGCCTCAGTGGAGTCAGAGGTGAAATGGGTTCAGCACACAGTATCCTGGCTTTTAGCTCTCAGACATGGTCATGTACACATAGAGTTTGGGTCCCATTCAGGACTCCACTAAAGGCTTCATCTCCTCATGGCTGTGGCCTTCCTGCCTCAGGCAAGGACACAGCCCACGAGAAGATCCCAGCTCTCTACCACACATGGCTGGTGGTGTGCATGCCCCAGATGCCAGCCTACGGCCCCCAGCTCCCTCTACTGCAAGCAAAGAGAAGCAGGCTCTGTAACCTTTCACCCAAACAGAGCCCTGGTCTTTCTAGGGCTGCTATCACACAGTACCCAGACCGGGTACCCTAAACCACAGAAATCCATTTCTCCAGGTGTGAGCCAGGTCAGTTTCGGCCTCTCTCCTTGGCTTGTGGAGGTTGTCTTCTTCCTGTGTCTCCATATGGTCTTCCTGCTCTGTGAGTCTCTGTCCTAACCTCCCTACTTATAAGGACTCCAGTCATGTCGGACGTGGACCCACCCTCATTTCACCTTCACTGCCTCTTTACAGACCCTCTCTCCAAATAAAATACTATTCTGGAGCATAGGATATGGCTCAGTGCTTAACATGTGGGTGGCTTTGGGTTCAATCACCAGCACCAAGGAAAGACCAAGCAATAAACAAACGAATACAGTCATGTTCTGAGGTAGAGTGATTAGACTTGCAACACATAAACTTTGGTGGGGAACACAATTCAGCCCCAAGCAGTACTTCCTGTTAGCTTAGTTACCCTGAGACAATGTTTGGTGTCCTTTTTCGTAGAGTCTAAAGCATCTATATGACACTCAGGATGGGCTCTGAGGCGCCTGCTCATTACCGTTCCGTGTAGCAATGTTCAGCTGTACCCTCTAAACATTCAGTCTCGGCTCATACCTGTTCGGTGCTGTGGAAACTCATGGCAAGTTGAACACTTGATTCCTAGGTACTTTGGTGCAACCTGGCCAAGAAGACAGATAAACACAGCACATATCTGGGGATCCACAGTCAAAGGAACTCACCCTTTGGCTCAGGAAGGCGCACAGAGCCCTGCAGATGTGGCGAGGCAGCTGAGTCTGCTGTGGCCTCATTTTAGCTGCGCAGCCTTGAGAAAGTTCCTGAATCTTTCTTTACCTCTGTTTTGTTATCTGTAAAATGACACTGAGAGTAGATATTACAAAGGATTGTAATGAGGATTAAATAAATTAATACATATACAGCAGTGAGCATAGAGCCTGGCCCATTGGTGTCAAAATGAGCATTAGCATTAGTGTCATTGTTACTGTGGTCTCGGGGTGACTCAAGCTGGCTGGTGGGAGGCAAACTGTGCCCCAGAGCTACGTCAATTTCAGGAACTCAAAAGTCTCCAATGCCAGCCCACTTCAATAAGGAGAGAGAAAACCTCTCAGATCAAGTCTACAAGGCCAGCTAGCTTGTTGGGAAGAGGCTGACGCTTATCACAGTGGTGAATGGGGTAAAGTACATAGATAGAAGGGCGAAAGGAAGGAGGGAGGGAGGGAGGGAGGAGAGGAGGAAGCAAGGGAAATGGAAGGAAAAAAGAAGCAGCGTGGGGTGCAGGAAATTCTGCCTTGGAAACCACAGGTGAGGACACAATCACTCTGAAAAATGCTAACCTAAGAAGCTTGTTTTCTCTACCAGAATCAGTTCTGCAGTCCCTTGCAAGGTCAATTACCCTCCCACAGGCGGACGTATCGGAAGCAGTCTGGGGTCCTGGGGTCAACCCTTGCTCCACCTCCATGTTTGTAAGCAAGCTGCTAAATTTTTCTGGATGTGTTTCCTTCCTGCATAATGGAAGACTTATGTCAACAATCAAGAAAGTGTTTAGTAAGTATCTAGAGCATAATATAGCTTGTGGCTGACTTTTTTCTTCTCCTTTAATTATAATCAGAGAAAAACTTATGAAGTATTTCTGTCCCCTACACATATAATCCTGAGCACCATGTATGGCTGCCATGTCTTTCTTTAGCACAACTGTAAGATTCAGTGGAGTAAGTTAGAACTCTAGGACCCCACAGGGAAGTTTCCTAGAACTCCCCTTTTCGAATTATTGCAATTTCAAGCACTCTGCCAAACGTTTAGGAAATCATGAAGGATCTACAAGTACCTACATGTCAATGCGATAAGTAATCAGACGAAACAAACTCTGAAAGACTGCATGAGAGCTCATCAATACTCTAATAAAAAGGACCAAGGCTTAAAAAGGGAAATATGTCAATAAGACTCTGGGTGTGTCTCACATAGTCTTTTAGGAAAAAGAAAATGCATCTTTGCAGTGTTTTGTAGCTTGCAAAATATCTTCACCTAAAATGTTTCATTGATTTTAAAAATCCAGCAAAATTTTTAAATTGCCTTATGATGAAAACTGTTACACTTTTATGTTTCATTTTGATGATTACCTCAAAAATTATCTCATGTAAATTGTGCATCATTTGAATAAGTAATTTATAATTGAGTACAATTGTGAGACTTCAGGATCTCATTGGCAATGAGTGATTTTCTTGATGAATTAATTCTTCTCGATGAACTAATAAAACCTTTGGTAAGCATATAATATGCTCATGCCACCTGAAGATCAACACATGCTGAAAAGTTTACTCAGGAGTGTCAATAGAGAAACAGTGAGATGATCGAGTTGTCACATAGCACTTGATAAGTAAATGCTTGCCTGCTACAAATGCCTATGCCATAGCAGTCAGCACAAGGGAGTTTTTACAAAGAGGACTTCCTTCCAGAAAAAAGCCCCACTAAACTAGTAAAGTTAATAGGGTATTTTGAATTTCATTTTTGGGAGGTTTTACTGAAGAATGTAGAATTTGAAATTTTACTGTGTGTTCTATGTCTTTGCAAGAATATAAGCATAAATATCTACACTAATTTTAACTTGCACATGTAAAAATTTTATTATGTACATATTTTATATTTACTGTATAACTAGATTTTCAATTATCATGATCTTACATACGAATTGGGTAAAAACGAGGATCATCAGGTTCAAAACCATTGCATTTTAGGATAGAAATGTTTCCCAATTTGTCCAAAATTTTTTAAGTGTATTAAATTATTTGTGGTGACTTCCAAGGGTTGATTAGAAAATTTACGTGAATTCTATTTTGAGTGAGCTATGTTTTCTGCACTCCAACCATCACCAGGTGGTTTTGTCTGCTTTCTCTGTATAGACAGTCACCAAACCAGACTGTCCTGACTTGGGACGTCTGAGAGGGAGAGCTGAATGAGAGTTGAGACAGGCACACCCAAATCTGTAGCAAAAGGACTGTGACCCACCTAGAAGTTAAATAACCACAACTGAAATCCAGTACCAAGGCATGTGCAAATGGAAAACAGAAAAATGTTGCCTGGGCAACCGGCTCTGGGTCTGACACTCCTCGGGATTTCCTCCATGGCTCTGAATAGCAGCTTCTTGTTGCTTGATCTCTGTCTTTTGGGGGGGCAGGGGCAGGACTGTCAGTTTGTAAAAATGCCTCGTGCATCACAGATGCCCAGTATTCTGGAGCATGAAGATCTTAAAAACGTGTAATTTACAACACCTTTAAAAATTATTTGTGAACCATGCTCTGCCATTTTCTTTCCTTTTATTTCCTCTCCAATCACTTTACTGCATTTACTTGAAACAGATGGAATAGAATAAACAGTACTCTAGTTAGGGCTGTTTGATTTCCTGCTAAAAGGAATAATATTTAAGGACACCAAATGATGTCAGCTCTTTTGCCCCAGGATGAGATTCAGGACAGAAGGGCCTGTCGGCTGTGTGTTTCTAACTTGAGTTTGAGGGAAAAGTGTTAAAGGGAGAAATTTGATAGGAGAAAACAAAAGAAGTGAATTTTGGTGGCTTTCATACTCATAAGACTTTAAGAGACTTTCTTTGGATTTAATAAAAATTGTGCTCACTATTACAATTACTCTGTGGACTGGGTCCTCTTTGCTTTTTGTTCAGAAACAAATAAAAATAGCTGAATTATTAATGTGAAGTAAATTGGTTACTGTGCATTTAAGTTACTTTTTAATTCACACATACATCTGTATTAACATCATAATGATACTTTACTACAGATTATGCCATAGTTGGAATGGCATCTAAGGAACCATTTAAAGGATAATGGTTGTTGCAGAGACATATTTGAAGAAGCGGATGACGGTGTTGGGGAGGGGAAAATGGCCTCAATAAAATCAAAAATCATATTTGTGAAGTTTGGGGGTAGAGTTCACAAGACCGCTCTTCCTTTTGACACTAACTGCAGACTTCAGGGGTCCCCAGACCACCCTCAGCTTTGATAATTCACTAGAAGAACTCACTGAGAGCTATAGTAATTGTGGTTATGGTTCATTACTGTGAAGGGAGCTAAATTAAAATCAGCCAGGGAAGGGACGCGCGGAGAGTGACCGGGAGGTCTCCAAGCATGGCTCCAGTGTCTTCTTCTCCTAGAGTTGTGGACTATACTAACTACCCTGGCAACAGGGTGTGACATCGAGCACGGGATACTGCCAGCTGGGGAAGCTCGCTGGAACCCTGGTGTCCAGAGCATTGTGTCGTGTGCACACAGTGAAATGCACATACGGCTGACACTTAGTTCCCAGCCCCTCCAGAGCTGAACGGTAGTTCATTGGCTTCCAGCTGGTCTGGAGTCCTTCGGAAGCAGAGTAGATTCCGTGTGACCCAGAGTCTCCATCTAAAGTCACATTATTAGACTGCTGAGGCCCAAGGACCTCCGTCATAAATTGCAAGGAAGTTTTAACATCATCTTCCACATACTTGATTGTCATTATCAATGTTATCGGAACAGAAATGGTACTTGAGTCTTACCAACAAGGTCAATGCCACCCCACATTAATTACATATATGCATAGTACAGTTTGATTCTAGTCCATTATAGAACAAATCTCTAAGAATTACAGGGCTATCTTACGTGCTTTCACCACACAGCTGACGGCTGCACATTGTATTAGTCAAGAGACCATGTTGGATCAAAGCCCTGCCCTTTCCCAAAGTGGGTCCTGGCATCATCCAGAAGTATTTTGGGGCCCGCCTGATCAATTTCATACAGCCTTATCACCTTTCCAGGCTGACTCCCATCCCTGGCCTTCCTCTGGGAAGAGAATGCCCTATAATTTCACTGTTATGTCTTTTTCCTCCAAATGCCAGTCCTTGTTAAGAGCGAATTAGCTTGTCCCGTGAAGCCTAGGCCAGAGCTTCTCTTCCCTAAAACTCTTTTTTGTCTTGTAGTACAGTGTGGGGTTTTTCCTACCACATATGTTGACATTGTGTATTAATAGCCCGAATGCAGTCAGAGTACATGGTTTATACCCAAAACGTTGGGTGCACAATAGTAGAGTCACTAGGGTTACGTGAAGAGGTAGCCACAGGTAGATATAATTTGGTGTAAATATGCCATAAGGCCTCGCATCTCAAAGTGGAGCCATTTCCGGGGAATTCAGCCCCACCATGTGGTGGTAGTGACACATGCTTCCCTTTCTGGGAATCTGCTCTAATTATGCTAAGAGATAATATTATTTTCTTGCTCTGAGCTTCTCTCCACATACCAGTACAAGATTCATGCACCAATTAACCACTTCAGATATATGAGGTATGATTGAAATATACAGTGAATGTTTAAATTTTTAAAATGTGTTACAGTATGAGACACACTGCCATTAATCCCCCTTGAAACACTCCCCTTCGCATCAAACACACTTATTTCAATTGTTCTTGCCACTTTCTGAAGCAGTTTTGAAAGCTCACTTTCACGAGTCTTTATGAGCAATCAAAAACATGGTGAATTTTCTGTCAATTGCCATCCGACGGAAGGACAGGTACATAAAAACGTTACTCTGTATCTTCATCCACCTTGTTAATCAGATCTGGCACCTTGTGATATCTGACACTTACCCAAAATAAAAGTGACCATGAAAGGTAAACATGTTGAACTGACTCAGGCCACGGAGCCACGAAAGACAGAGCAACATAAGACACTCTTTTTCTTTTTTTTTTTCTTTTTTTTTTTTTTTTTTTTTTGGTTCTGGGGATCGAACTCAGGACCTTGTGCTTGCAAGGCAGGCACTCTAACCACTGAGCTAAATCCCCAGCCAGTTTTTGGTTTTTTGAGACAGAGTCCCTCCCACTACGTAGCTCAGGCTGGTCTTGAACTCACAGTGATCCGTCCGCCTCAGCCTCCCAAGTCCTGGGATTACACGCATGCACCGTGATGCCAAGACTCTCTTGAAAGAGGACTTCCAGGAAAGTGGCAATAACTATGGGATAAGTATGTTAGAAGCAAGAAGGAGTATTTTCACAGGAATTAATGGCAATGTGTCTTTTACTATAATAAAATTTTAAAAATTTAAATTTTCACTGTACCTTTTGATCATATCTTGTTTTCTGAGCAGCATATCATTAGACAATTTCATCTTTGTGAGGTCTTCATAGAGTATACATGTATACAAACCTGGATGGTATAGCTTTCTACACATCTGGGCTATATGATCTGATTCAGCCATCGTTCCTATGGCCATAATGAACAAAACACCTCAAGATCAAATGATGTACAAGAGAAAATGATACAAGCATGAGATTCAGTAAATGAGCTGTATGAGGCTGTTGCAGGCATGCTGTTTGACAGTAAACATTTTTCTTGAATAAGTAGAAGCAATACACTCTAAACTAATGATATAAAGTATAGTGTAGTAAATATATAGACAAGAAATATTGTTTGTTATCATTAGCAAGTAGTATATGTTGTATGTAATTATATGTGTTATATATATATATATTATATATATATATATTTTTTTTTTTTTGGTGCCAGGTATTGAACTCAGGGCCTTGTGCTTGCTGGGTGTATGTGTTATATTTTTATTTGATGGGGAGACCAGAAGTTTTGTTCATACCAAAATCACAGCAGATGCATGAGAAATGAGTTGTTCTATGACTTCACAATGGCTGAGGCATCAGTAGGTGATAGGCATTTTTTGCTTCGGTCATAAGCCTACCACCACTGTACCATATTGTATCACTGTTCTATCAATGGCCCTAATGTTGGTTATGCAGTGTATGATTACACTGGAATTTGCTCATTATAATAACCTATTTATTCATTCATCTACCCTCAGCTACTATTTCTCTTTCTCTCTATTTGTCATTCATTTTTACCCAAACTTTCCATTTCTAGAAGGAATGTTTAGTTAAACAAAATACAACCACTTCACATAAAATCTACACAAAGATTCCAATTTAATGCAAATGTTCACTTTAATCCACTGAACAATGCATCTCTATTACATCTTTGTTGATCTATGCAATCCAACTGTTAATCCCATTGGGAGATTTTACCAGCAGATTTTGGAATCACAATGCATGTCAAGAAGCACCATAACTTTTTTTCTTCCTCAATTCTAGATTTTACCCACATATGTAAGTATGGCCTTGGAATTGAATCAGACGTTCCAGGCCCTTCTGTAAGATATTTTGATTATGTGGTGGACCATCACCCAGGTGATTAGACATCAAGTATCTCCTTGTCATCTTTGCCTTCCAGCTTTTCAAATTCCTCAAAACTAGGATAAAGCAGGCTTGTTTGGGAGCTTTTAATGTTGAGAGGGGTGCCCGCCAGTCCACCCAACTTCCAGGAGTGCTATATTAAGACTTTTGCTTCAATCCCTCAATCTGCACCTTATTCACCTCATTTCTTAATAACTACTTAAAGATTTCCACCCCGATGGGTGGACTCCCTTGACTGCCTCCTTTATCTTTTCCTATTTTCTTGTGAATCACTCCAATTTCTTAGCATTTGTAAACCTATAAGGGAAGCTGAGACAACAGATCTGATCAGGCTTCCAGGCTTTTGCTTGATATTGCAGTGAAAAAGTTACACGGATACCAGTGAAAAATAAACCCTCTTAATCCCAGCATTTACTGGGTCTTGGGTAAGGGACACATGCAGTACATACTCTGGTCATCAGAAAGCCAACCCAATCTTTCCTGCATATACAACATACCAATTTCTTCCCCTGAGATATTCCACTTGGCCTTTACCGGAGGAGTTGAATAATCATGCTCTCTTCCTGGGATAAACTAACTTTACGGTTACTTTTATTCAGTATCCCAGGAGAGCTATTCTCTCAGGAATAACCTGCTGTGTGGCTGGCTAGATCACACATAGACACTCACAATTGTTGAATAGCAAGCTTAGTTTTATATCAACTCAAACACGCTCTTTCATTTTACAGCATTTAAAACCAAAGACATCTCTCCTAAGGTAGTCACTCACATCCATTTCCAAAAAGGCTCTTCAGAGGGCTGATGATACCAAAGTTTTCCCTTTGGTAGCAGCCCTGAGACTTGTGGTCATAGATCAGATCAGAAAAAGAAATTTGAGTGTGATACAGAGCCAGGTCTGTCCCAACACTCTTACTTCCATTTTAGTTCTTACAGATAACAATAGCTTATTTCTTATTATTTTACTCTTCCTTATATATCCAGGAAGCTAACTTCTTGGGAGTTGGACCCATCTCTAAATTCTACTGGTAATTTTTACCTATATTAACTGCCATCCATTTGCTGTTTCATATCATCAGTAACTACACGGTATTTAGGATTCAAAAGTTCATCAGCTACAGCCTTCTCATCTTTTCTCCAAAACCACATTTCACCGAGTCAGGATCATTCTAGGGAATCCCACTTCTGATACCAACTGTAACGTTAGCAAATATAATCTAAAAGAACACTCAACACTAACTTCAAGTTCAGGGGTTCTCAAGACCACATTCAATTTCAATAAGACTACCTTACTTTTTGAGTAATTTTAAATTATTAACTACACATCATCTAAATGATCTTAGGCTTTGTAGGGGCTAATGCCCCAGTTCACATCTCACTCAGTACATGTCACATTGACACCCAGTTGTGGCCAGTGCTGCCATGTACATAGATATTACCTTGCACTAGTTACAAAAAAGTTCCAAAGCCAGTAGGAAAACAGATGTGCCCCGTTTGTTAAAATAAAGTTATTTAAAAGCTTTCTTATTTGCCTCTACAGATGACATTCCTTGGTTGCCTTCCCAGCATCCATTTTTCCTTTTTTACATCCCTTATTTCCATTGGTTCTGGGAATTTCACTCCTCTTTCATCTTCATATATACTCAAACCAGTTTATTCCATTTATACAATCAAAATAAATCTTAGGATTTTGGCTGCTAATATTGGGAACATTTTTCCAAGGGCCACAAACAAGACAACAAAACCCAAACCATCTTGGAACCTGAAGACAGCCCCCCTAAAAGCCAACATTGCATTACAGAACACAGGAAGAAACCAAAGGATGCCAGTACTTTCACAACAATTAAGCAGCTAGAGCAAACTTTACCTTACTGTTAAAGCTCTTGCTATTCAGAGTGTGACCTACAGGCCGGCAGCACCAATATCACTCAGGAGGCTGTCAGATGCAGAATTCGGACCACATGGTGGATCCTCCTAAACTGTATCTGCATTTTACCAAAGTCCTCAGACCATCTATCCACACTGGCATCTGGGAAAAACTCAAAAGCCGCTTTGAATCAGGTTTGCTTGTAATTTGCCACGTGAATCAGGGCCCTACAATGTCCCTGTTGAGCTCGGTATTCCTCCTTAGAGGAATACCAATCTCTCCTCCTTAGAGATAAAGAAACGGAGAGGAGGAATTTACAAGCTGGCCAGCAGTCCCACCTGTAGAAGAGATACAAGCAGCAATAGGGTTCTGACTCTGAGCCCCACGATTAGAGGAGCCCAATCCACAGTTTCATGGGCCCTGCAGCCAGGGTCTTGGCCTACCTCTTCAGCAACCTTGAATTAGCTTTTATTTAAAAAAAAAAAAAAACCATAGGTTTCACGCATATCCTTCCCTCCCTGTGTTTATAATCATGGAAAACTCCTTAATCTAGGTAATTTATTTAATGAGTAGTTCCAAATATTGGGTTCCCAACTACCAGCAGTTTAATACAAAAATTACAGGCTAGTTTAATTGCACTTAACCAAGTAAACACTGTGAACACTTTTCTCTCATTATGTCTCAATGAAGCAGGAACTCTTGGCACAGTTCTCTCCTTATTAATAAAATCAAGGAGCAACTGTTTCATGCTCCTTTGTGCTTTAAAATCCTTGCCCGTTTCTGAAATCTGACAAATATGATAAGGAAATATTACTAATGAAACAGAATTGTTTTAAAGAAAATTTTTCCCACAGAAACTTCACAACTTGTAGACTGAAATGGTATGAAATACCAAAAGCTGTATCTAGTAAATTGCTGGAGCCTTTAATACAGTTAACTTGAGTGATAATACCACAATAAATGCTTGTTGCATGAGTAACTCATTTTCAAGTTACTTTACAGTTTGCAAGGTACCTTATCTTTTTAAATTTAATCTTATGTCTTTGCAACAATCCTGGTAAATGGTGTCATTATCTTTATTCTAGAAATGTTGAACCTATGGTACAGAAAGATTCAAAAGCACCTACTCATAGTCTCAGATTTACTCATGATAACATTGGGATTTAAATTCTGGTCCAGAGACCACAATTCTGGGTCCTTCTACTACCTTGCACTGAATCTTTCTTTTAAGAAAGCTTTCCAATGGGTCTTATATTCAAATTGTTGTATATATGCAGAGGCACTAGCACCTACTATGTACACATCCCCATGGCCCACCTCATGAAAACTACTTCAGATGCAAGCCTTAGCTTACTGGTTGGAGTAATTTGCATCAAACTAGACAAATCACAGTAAACCCAATAATCTTCCAGCATCTTCATCTCTTTCACATTCTATTATTGTTGTTAAAATTCTTTTAGACTAGAAAGATGTACTGATCTTTAAGACCCTCCTTTAAGATACCAATGCAGGGATTTTCTTTCTGCTTTTGGTTGTGACTGCTGTGGGACTTCATTTTCCAGTCCATGAGGGTGAAGCAGCACGGACAGAACCCAGCACCCTGAACCTACCGTTTCTTGCATCTGTCCCCAGCCACAGCTACAACCACCAGGCACGTGGCTCAGATGCCAGCCATCATATATGTGGTAGCAAAAGACAAAACTGTAGGTGGAACTTGCCTACCGCCCAGTTACACATTAGTACACTTCCTGGAGAGTACATGCTCAGTGTCTCCAGTAACAGTTCTGTCAGCAGAAATCTGCAAATGGAAAACTGGTGAATTTGGGCTGGTGGAATACAGCTGGACAAGATCATGATGGATTGCATCCATATCCTATCCACAAATAGGTGTGTTTTTAGTCTGCTTTTCACTTCGGAGTCCTACATCATTTCAAAGTATCAATGCATAGTTGTGCCTTGATGTATGACGTCATTGTCTCAGTATGTCCTTTATCCCAGTGGGAACTCAGCATGAGCTTAGGAATGATGGAGGCACAACTGGGAAAAAGAAAGTGGAGAAGCTGATACCCATCATTTGCTCATGGGCCTTAGCAAGAGCTAAGGAGACTGGTGCCATCGACTAATGAACACAGAAGCTAGCTCTCACACACTGAGGCTTTGAGACAGTGTTCGGAGGAGTTATTAAAACAGATCTCTGACCACCACCTGTTAGGAAGAGGAAGAGAACACCTGATGTTAGGAATGTTCAAGCTGCTCCTTCCTTGCTCTATCCCACTTATAACTTTTCTGTCCTTTGTTCAAATATGGTAGTCCTTGCATTCCATGTTTAGTTTTTTGCAGATTAGTTCTTCCATAAATTTATTGTGAACCCATCGTCAATTTCAAGGTTTTGTTATTTAAAATGAAAGAGTTTGAACTTTAACATGCTATTAAAATTTAGACTTAAAATGATCAACCTTCCTAAAGCCTTGTTTTACAAAAGCCCCTATTCTTGTATAGACCAAGAGTTACCAAAACACCCTCTGAACTAAATTGAATTGTTGTGTTGCAAACCCTAAGCACTAAGCTGTTTCCAAGATCTTTAAGAAACTGGTTTCTGATATTAAAATTGCAGATATTTTCTAACTAGATTTCAGATATGAAAAGGAGTACAACCTCCTTGTGAAATGTTGTCACTGAATGTGTTCAATAATTATGGTTTTGGGGTTGTTATTTTTAGGGGGAGTTGCAGGGGTGGTTTTGTGCCGGAGATCAAACTCAGGGCCTTGAAATTGCTAGGCAAGCACTCTAACCACTGTGCTAAATCCCCAGGAATTATGTTTTATTATACAACATTGCACTGTTCATAATAATAGGAGGAGTATAACAAGTTGACTCTTTAGATCAATCCTTTTTATTTTATAGTGAATTTTTAAATGAGTTTATTCATTTTGCCAAGATTTTGAACAGAAATCTTATTTATGTATTCTTTTAATGAAGTATTCTGCTCTCCGTCATGGGTTTACAGGGGTAGCATGTGTGGAACAGACCTGGTCTCTTTCCTCATGATATTTCCATGTCAGTATAATAATCGAAGGGAAATGAAGATAAGGATAAACCTATAGCAGTATTTGAGGGTATAACGGAAGCTATTCCTCTGCTTAAAAGGAATAAAATCATCATACCACAGTGATATATGCACAACCATGTTTAGAGCAACACAATTTGTAATAGCTAAGTCTTGGAAACAACCCAAATGCCCAAAAACTGTTGAATGGCTAAAGAAGATGTGGTTTTTCTACACAATGGAGTACTACACCGCCATAAAGAAGGATAAACTAGAGTCATTTGTATGTAAATGGATGTTCCTTGAGAACATACTATTAAGTGAAATAAATCAGATACTTATCAGTACACATCGAATTGTTTCTCCGATATGAGAAACCATAAGTATAAATAAGGACAAAGGGGTATAATAGATATTATGTTAAAAAAAAAAGATAGTATGCGAAAGAGAGGAGAACTAGATAGGGAAAAGGAGGGATAAAGAAGGAAGGTTTAAAAAAAGTAAGATGAAAGGGGAAAAATGGAAAAGTGTAAATAAATTTGTGGCAAATAGCGGTGGGTAAATGGAAGGGAGGGAGGGAAAGAGGGGGGAAAGCCAAGATACATCATGTACAGGTACAAAATAATGATGTTGATTATGATCATTATGTATACAATGTACCAATACATGTTCCTGGTAAAAATAAAAATTAAAAAATAAAGAAGCCTCCCACAGAACTTTCTGCAAGACATAATAGAGCCAGAAACAGATGAAAACAAACATATGATAACAGCTCATTATCAGAAAGCAGTTGTACTTTGGAGGAAGTGAAGACAGTACTCTTAGTAACATACTTAACCCTTGAGTTGGAGTAAGTGTCATGGAGAAGCCTTGGAATACCACACTCACAAACCTTTCACAGCTATTGATCAGCAGGATTTGACCAGAGAGAAGATTAAAATTAAAGTATTCTAAGGCCATTATGTGTGCATGAGGAGAAATTTCTAAACCCTGAATATATTTAGATTTGTTAATTTATACAGGCATGGTTAAATTCTGAGAGTTACAATTAACAGAATAAAATGTGAAAGGGTTGGGGAATTAGCTCAGTGTTAGAGCACTTTCCTAGCAAGCACAAGGCCCTGAGCTTGATCCCCAGCACCTCCCCCAAAAATAAGTTAATTAAATAAAATAAAACATGACTGTATACAAATCATTTCAGGGACAGGATAATTTTTAAATCGAGTATTAGAAGTCAAGAAAAAACAAGAAAAGCATAAAAAGTACAGTAAAAATGGAAAGCATAAATACAATGTTAGGAAAAGTCTAAGTATTTAAATGATCACAGTAAATTTATATAGGCAACATTTGTCAGTTAAATACTAGTGTTACCAGTCTGAAAATATTTAATCTAGATACGTACTTTTTTAGAAAAAGAACATACATAAAAAAGAAGGAAATGCAAAAATTAAAACAGAAGAATAGAAAACAGTATTAGAGGCAAACCTCATTAAAAAAAACTCATAGCTATACTAATATCAGGAAAAATATGTACTGTAAGATAAGAAAAGCTTATTTGAGAATGTAGAAGAAATGTCCACCAAAAGTACATTTCTATTTCTTGCCGAGTAGATTACTAAACAATATGACCCAGGTTCCCTTGCAGGGAGGTGTGGCCATGTGACTGAATTCAGCCAATGAAATGTAAGTAAAAGTGTCCGTGCTACTGCCAGGCTTAGGATGTGACTAGTCCACTCACATCTCCATCCGTCAAGGGAATGCAAACAACTCCCTAGGGAATGACAGAAGTACGAGATGGAGAAGACTGGACCCCTGCAGCTTGGCAGAACGCCACTGCTGATCAGAAACGACCACACTGGATACAAGTACTGTTAAGCCACTGAAATATTTTCCTTAATAGACAAAAACAAACACAAGAATTTACAAAGAATTAAAGTCAAAAGACTAGAAAAACTCTAACAAGGTAAGAGGGCTGAAGGAATTAGTAAAGAGCAGAGTAAAAATAAAAATGAAAGAATAGATCCAAGAATTTAAAAGGGGCACAAAATAAACAAAAATGAAAGATTTTTATTTAATCCACCGGGGGAGAAAAGATCTTAAAGCAAATGAAATCAAGAGTGAGAGAGGTCGTAACAAATACAGAAAAAATCAATTACAACAGAATATTATGACATCTTGATAAGATGGCTGATTTTCAAGAAAACACAAATTGTCAAAACTTCCTAAGGAAGAAGTAGAAAATCTAAATAGACAAACCTTTGTGAAAGAAGCGAGAAACAGGGGAAAGTGTTGTCAAGAAATTACCTCCAAGAAGGAGGGTAGACCCGTAAAGTGTTCTTGCCAGCTGCACCCATAAAGTCAAGGAAGGGAACATTCCCTGGCTTCTTCAAAATAGTCCATGGCATAAAAAGTTTTTAAAAGTTTACAAATTGTTTTACAAAGGTAGCATAATTTTTACGTGAGATTCAAAACAAATACCACAACAGGACAAATTACAGGCTTGCCCGTAACTCAGCCACACCTGGATCTTCCCCGGGTGCCGCCATCTTTCTCTTCCATTGTACCATTCTCCCCTCACTGGCAGGAAGAGCTCCCTTCCTTCTTGGTGCACAGAAGGCCCTTTGCAAACACGTCAATGTGTGGCTCGTCTCCTGAGGTAAAGTGTTCTACTGGACAATGACAGACCCCAGATGGGTAACATCATTTCCTACTTCTTAGCATCTCACACATGAAAACGGGCAAAGAGAACGACCTTCTTGGCAATGTTCTTGCTTCCAAATTTTATGTAAGTGTGACCTACTAAGACCTCAGAGGACTGTATCCAGATAAACTCAGGCTAAAAGGGACACTGGCCAAGAAGCGTAGTTTGGTGTTGAGAGAATGTCATTATTCCTGACACACCGCACAGGTTGAGAGACACTGTGGTTTGCCCCCACAATAGAAACCTTTCTTAATGCTTTGGGAGCTGTCCTACTCTCCTCTATGGGTCTAGGAAAGGCATCTCTCCAAAGGTAGCTTTCCTTTCTTTCTGCGAACATTACACTTCCTAAGAGTTGAACAGTTAAACAAAAAGAATCCATCACGCAGCTTTCTTCTAAATTTATGCTTTGAGTTGTTCATCTGTTTCTCATCCCTTCCAACACCATTACATGAAGAGTATATGAACATCGATGTTATACAAGCAAATGGTCCCAGTACCCACGATGGTAAGTGAAAAAAGATCTCCAGCCGATGGTGTATGAACACAGGTGTGAACTTTCCCTTCAACTTTCCATGCCTCACCAGTTTTAAAGGAGCAATTTTCTAACTCCTTCACTAAGGAGTAAGTATCCAAAGACAATCAGACCACAGGCTGTCTTCCCAATATAATCTGCTCTGGTCCTCGGTATGCTCCAGGGTCAGACCTTGCAAGTCCCCAAGTTCAACAGAAACTTTCATTCATGCCACTCACTGTGGCTTGAATGTGTCTCCAAGGTTCCTGTGCTGGAAACTTTATCCCCAGCATAACAACCCTGAGAAGTAGAACCTTTAAGAGTTGATTATAGCATGACGCCTGTAACCTCGTGAATGGATTGATGGATTGATGCAGTTATCTTAGAAGTGGGTTAGTTAGCAACCCACGTCTACCAAGTTATGACACAGTAAGAAGTCCCATCCCACAGATACAGCTCCTGGATGTTGGACTTCCTAGCCTCTAGAATGGGAAGAAATAAACCTCTATTCTTTATAAACTACCCAATCTCAGGTATTCTGCTATAGCAGCACAAAACAGACCAAGACACTACTGTCTCTGGTTAGAATGACTTTGTTAAACTTCCCTTCCTACCAAGCCCCTGCTCATTGTCCCAGGCCAAGACCTCATACCATTCTCCCTATGAAATCTTCCACCAAGGCTGCAAAAGTCACTCTTGTGTCCCACGCAGCCATCACAGTCTACCATTACATCACAATGATTTGAACACAACTTCGCACCCCCTAATAGAACGACAAGCTCTGAGGGCAGAACCAATAATTTTCACACATTTGCACTTGCACTCCTAGTGCCTGGAACCACACACTGTGACACAGGACCTCAGCAGTTTTGTTGAAAGCCTCTGTTGATTGTCTGTTGGTGGCCTACTGCCTCACACAAACCAATTTTAATTTGATATAAAACTTAAGCAGAAAACCTGACAAAGGCATCCTATTGTGATGGAGACATGGTGTTCAAAAAAAGAAACATTGAGAACAAAGGAATCTCAGACTGGGAGAGGTGGATGATACCCAGATCAAATAAGAAGAGGCCTGAGAAAGAGGAGCCTGGCTAACCCAGAAAACATTTGCTCTGCCCTGATTCTCTTGTTCATCAGTCAATCTTGTTTTGAAGTTAACTTTTCTTCAGGGGAGACAGTGGGTGGTACAAGCCAATCGTTTGATTACCTACTGCCGTGTAAGAAACTACCCTGAAATGGGGGAACTTAAAAAATCACTATTTCACTTGCTCACAGTTCTAAGCATCAGGAACTCAGACAGGAATAGATGAATAGCCCTGCTCCATGCAGTGATGGGCTGGGACAGGCACTCAGTGGCATTAAGTTGGCGGCCCAGAAGGGCTCGAAGATTCAGGAAGACTTTATATATTGTCTGGCACCCCAGGGTTCCCTGGTAGGCAACCGCTCTCTCCAGTCTCCACCCCGCTCCACACAATTAGCTTAGACTTCCCCACAGTAGGTCAGTCTCGGAGCAATTACATATTTTACATGGATGCTGGCTTGCAAGAGACCATGCCCCAAGTGGTGAAAACAGAAACCAGAGATCTTTTGAGGCCCAGCCTTAGTCATTACGTAGACTGACTTCTGCCACATCCTACTGATCAACACAGGTCATATGGCCATCCTGGGTTTAGGAGAAAGAGAATTATGTTGCATCTTTCAATGGGATGGAAAGCAAGGAATTTTGAGTTATCTTTAATCCACCACATTTATTTTTGGGAAACTGATAACCTTTAGATAAACCAACTGTCAAAGATCTGGGCCTACCAAGATGAGATTGTAGATAGTCATAATCAGACCATTCTTTAGCATGAATAAATTCCCTATCACTATCAGACATAATAAGTATACTTTACTGGGCATTTAGTATATGTTCTTGAAACATGTCTATACCTTAGTATTTTGGCAAATGAATCACACTTTAAATGTACCAAAGGAGTTGGCTAGCTAAAGGAAATCTATTTTTGCAGGAATTCTTTCACTTGCTCATTTCCAAAAAGGTTCCAGTTCTGCTTATCATTATTCATTTCATCAAAGACTATTTGATAAATGTGATACTGAATATACTCATAAATATTTCATTAAACCAGAACTAATTTTATAAATTGTACGCATTTCACACAAGTAAGTTCACAAAGAAGAAAAAACACTACTCAGATTACCAGAAACAAACTAATATTTTTGCTGACACCTTACCACAGTTTGGAATTTCTACAGTTACTCTTGGAAAAGATTGATGTAACAGAGATGGACAAGTAGCCAAAACATCTTTTCAATCAAAGTTGTAAGCATTTATTTGGCAGAATACTAGGTGGCAGTTTTGAGAGTTTACTTCGGAATTATTGATAAGAATTGTCATTTAGTCTTTGATCTCTGGCTATGTAACAGCTAAATGCCCCATCTGAACATTCTAAGGTTTGAGAGATACACAATACATAGTTCATTAACCTAGACTATATGAGAAAGGACTAGGATTTCCAGGTCAAGTATAATTTTCTCAAAAAGATCAGCCCGGTTTTTCCCAGGAGCAGTGAGTTCCACTTGTCTCAGTAAAATTTTGTGGAGTTAATTAGTGAGAGAATGCATGAGTGAATATATCACTTGCCCATTCCCTCAATATAGTCTCAAGAATTCCACAGATGCCCTGGAGAAGCCATTTAAATACACAGGGCAGTGGCAGTAGGAATGAAAAAGAGGGAGGAATGCATTTCAAGAAATAGATTTAAGGGACCAAACCAAGACATGGTGCTCCAGTTCTATGCGACATATGAGGAGGAGGAAAGAAACCACGCATTTCTGGTCTTGGTCTCCGGGCAGACGGTGCCGACATCAAATGAATTAAGGAAAACAGGGAGGATTCCAGCATCCAGTGGGAAGAATATCACATCCGGAGTGGATGGTACCTCTGGAATCCAAGGGAGAGGTCCACCAAGCGGTTGATGTATTCATCTGATGCCGGGGAGAGAGGCCAGAGTTAGGAGATATAGATTCAGAAACTGTCACTTTTCTGTGGTAGTGGTATCTAGAAAATTTATGTGATTGCCCAAAGAGTGTGGAGAGAGAGAATTGGGCAGGGACAGTCCCCATGGAAACACAAGCATGCATTTTGCAGATAAAGAAGAAGGAAAGAAAGAAGAAGGGAAACGATAATCAGAAATATATAAGAAAGATGCAGAATGAGGGGACTGACCATCCCAGTATATCTGGGTGTGAAAGGAGACCAAGAGGCCTCTGTGAGTTGTAACATAGAATGCTCACAGACTGGGCAGTTCACAAGGCTAAGGGTCACCTCTTCAGTCCACCAGTGAATTCACTCCATGACTTAGGACCACTCCCTTAACTTGTCTGGGCCTCAGCCTCTCACCTGAAAAATGGGGATAATGGTAAGTAAGTCCCTTCTCACATCGAAGATTTATTGGATTGTGCTCAGAAAAGGCATGTGAACACGTCAGGAGCTAAAATGCATATATTGATGTAAAAGTAGTTTTTAATTTGGTGAGCAGATCAATGATTATTAATAAACGCTTAAAACTAGCAGTATTTGAGAAAAGCATGAATAACTGCATCGATGAACTCTTTACATTATAAACACTGAATAACACTGAAGGGTTGTTTTTCCCCAGGAGTCCCGCGTGGTCCTCCAGCCTGGGCAGCACTGAGCTGGGATTGTTTTCCCAGTCCTCAGAGCAGGCCTTGCTCCCACCTGCGCTGACCACTCTGTCATCACCAGCCCTGTCAAATGCAGCCGTTTGATGTGGGCCTGCCTCCCTTCAAGACTGTGAGCTCCTTAAAGGCAGACTCTGCCTTTATCCACTCTCCTTCTGTTTAGATCTGCGTGTAGATGAAAACGCTCGCAACACGTTGCTGGGAATATGGGCAGAGCACCACAAGAAAGAATTACCAAAAGAGAGAATAAATTCATAGTGACCTCAGACCATCATTTAACCTTACCTTTGTTATGAGTGAATAAAACTGGATTAAAGTTTACTCTAAACCCTTGCACCATTAATGTTTTCTCCAGACACATTAAAAAATGCTTGACACATTATTTGAATAAATAATGACAAACATACACAAGGAAAGATTATACGCATTCATAAGCATTCAGTGTTAGCAGATCAGCACTCTTAAAGACTGGCATGAGAAATACGTGATTTCTAGCATTTATCACTGGTGGAGTGGTGGTTTTCACACAAAAATAATAGCAGCCCAGGCAACAAGCAAAACCCCAGTCTAGAAAAGACCCTTGCCCTTGTCTCCCTCCCTTGGTTTCGCTGGTTGGGACGCCTGCATAGATCAACACCCACCTCACCCTACCATCAAATGGAAGATACTTACTGGTTTTTACCAGATAAAACATGCCAAGAACTTAAGAACAGGAGCGATTAGAGGAGAGGTGACTGGCACCTCCAGATGGCACCTCTTTGACCTGCAGCAGCTGTAGCTTACAGCTGACAGCCAAGCGGCAGGAGGTGTCGCTGAATGTCACAGCAGGACAAGTCTGTCCATCATTTTGTTCAGTGGCCCAGGCAGTGAAAACTACAATTAGCCATCATAGGGATTTGATGCCAAATACAGTTGTGTTCATTTATTCCTATGAACTTACACTCGTGGCTTACTTATAATAAAAATTGGCATTGAAGGTGTGTATTCCCTCTGTACTGTCTACCGCTCTGGAAAATTTAAAAATAAGTGGTTCAAATTCAGAAGTCAAAAGTCACCTAAGCAATGAGTCAGATCAGGTGGCAGTAGTAAGCAGGACTTCCAAATAGGCAGCTGTGTGAGACCCAAGTCTAGTGGCCAAATTCTGGTGCATATTACTTGTTTTAAAAAAAAAAAAAATCCCCCTCTCCTAAATGAGATGAAACATATACCCCCAAACGGCCAGTCAGGAAATGTCCTGCCTCTAGGATAGACATCTCAGAAGCAGCCGGAATGCTAGAAATCTCCCATTTTGGCGGGAGCTTCTCAGCACAGGGAAGGAGGAAGGGGGTGGTTGCTTTAGGAGAAGTAATCAATGGTTTCTAGCACAGAAGTTCCCCCCAAATAATCCAGCATGCCCTACTTACCTTCAATTGGTATGAGTTTATTTTTAGGCTAACCTTCCTTAACATTTTACCCCCACGATACACTCATCCTTCCAGATTTTGAGAAAATCTACACACATTTTCAACATACTTTCCTTTCCTATTATGAGCCACTTTTCTCCCAGGGATTCTAAAGAGTATCTGAATCCAGAAGCTTGTGCTATTTGCAGGCCTACCCAGGAATCACACCTCCACAAACACACAATTCTGAAAAAAAAAAAAAAAACCCACTATCTGATTTTGACCCTTGCACAAGGAAACACATCCAGGCTCCCATAAATTACCTCTCTGGAAATAATTTGGCAGGAACCCGCCCCAACCTTTCCCAGCCCCAACTTTTTTCTGAATATGCAAACTTGCTATCATGATTAACTTTATTGCTCTTCACCCCATTTCTGTGCTCACAGACTCCTACCAAAGAGAACTAGAAAAAAGCCCCCAACTCTGAATACCTAACCAGGCTTGTGTCGCTGATTCAGGTGTCCCATTCTAACGCTGTCCCCTCCCGACACCTGATTCCTTTCAGTCCTGGGGCACTGGCCAACGTGTGAGCTTGTTCTAGGATTTTCAGTTTTTTTCTTTTTCCTTAGTCTTGGCCACAGGTAGAAACGTAGGATTTGGCCGGTGAGACCATTACTGATAGCCAGGTGGTCGTCGAAGGAAAAAAAAACACCTCGTAGCAGGGAGCGTTGTCATAATCTATAATTTATAAACCCTGTCACTATGTTAATTGCCCTTAGAAATTTATTATTGTCACCACCAGCAGTATTCACTGACGAGACACAGGTCAGAGCTCCCTACAGCTGCTGGAAGAGTGAAATGTGCAGAAGGAGGAGGGGAGGCAGCAAGAGATGCTCCCAGGTGCAAGGGCTTGAACTTCATTAGCCCTTTCCCTGCGGTTGTTTACATATATGAGTGTGGCAGACCGCACACACGGCGGGAAGTTTCTGCATAAATCTGAACTGAGAGGACCACAAAAGAATGATGGAGATGCACATACTAGTGAGACTCTGTGGAAAACCTCATCCTGGAGAGCACCCCAAAATCTTCTAGTGGCACCCAGCTCTACCATGCCGATCCCATTTGCGGGAGCCCCCATAAAATGCACAGGAATGTAAGGTCCTTCTGCATGCTGGTGTCTTCCTCTGCAGAGCAGTTCTGTTTCCCTGTTAACCTCATCTACAGCTACACTAGAGGGCTCTTGAACATCATATTCATTGTGAGCCACGTCTTTGACACAGTACTCAGGGTGCTTTTGGGGGGGGGCAAGATTTGTGGAGCTGAAGGGAGTTGATGCATGAGATCTATATATTTATTTTGATATTTCTTCAATAAACCCATCAGTATTTAAGGAAGATTCAGAGTCACACTTTGGGGACCAAAACCTTAATTATACAATATAATTGTTGTTAATGGAACGTGTACATTTCAACCCAGCAAGACTGGTGGTGTTTAATGCCAGCATGACATATTTCCCAAATCGTTGTCTTTATTTGTATAAATGGGAAAGAAGCAAAAATCGTATCAGCTCTCTGCATAATGAAGAGGCAGGGAATGTGCAGCCTGTACTATGGTGGCCAGATGCTCTTTTATCTTTTTTCAAATCAACATGCAGAGCTGGTGGTCCTCAAATAGAAAGCATCTTTCCTCGGGGATGGTAGCGCTGTATGTTTGGAATGATAACATTCTATAAATAAATAAAAAAGATTATTAAGAACACTGTGTAAATCTCCTAGTCAAACACCGCTTCAAGCAACCATCATCAGTGATTCAGTTTGGTCCCCTGATCCCACTGTATACAAATACACAGCATAAATACAGTATTTAACAAGCCCCAGAGAAGAGGCAGCACTCGCACAGCAAAGTCCCCTTAGAAGAATGAGCATCCCCTGCCCCTGCTGGGTTGGCCACCCCTAGTCAGCTCTTGGTGTGACTCTCCTGCCCAAATGAGACATCTACCTCATGACTGATCTCTGGTGTAACCCCCTATTTAAACGAAACATACAAATATTAACTTGGTTCCAACATCCTTTTTTTCCACTTCAGTGAATCCACAGGGTGTCCATTAGAAAACACATCACATTTGCAAATATCCACAGGCCTCCTTAAATTCAACACTCCAACAAGGTTAAAACAGGATCAGAGGTGCAACAAAGGCAGACCGGGCTTGGATACATGACGATCTCATGGGATGTGATCCCTAGTATGGTGAGCACCTTTCCCTGTGACTGTCTAGTTCACTCTGCTTGTTCTCTGTCCCTCTCCATGTGTCTCTGTCTTTGTGCGCTTCCTGTGTCTCTTTTTTCCTCCTTACTCTCCATCTTTTCTCCTTTCTCAGTCCTTGTGACTCTTCCTCAGCTTTCTTCTTTGTTGTTCACTATTTGTGTGTAGAACCTGGATCAGCGCAAGTTAACAGAGAAGGTGACACTCCCCCATGGTGCATATGTCCTAAATATAATGTCCTGGCTTTTCTACTGGCTTCTGGTGCATTGTGGCAACAGCAGCCTCTAGGTTTGGGGCTGCTCACAAACCAGTTCCAGTTGTTTCTTCTACCCAGTTACCTGCCTGGATATGAGAACCTTCAGTATCTAGTCAAATACAGGAAGTACTTTGTTAGTTCTTGTTCAGCCTGAATTATAGAAATAAGTCACTCAAGTGCTACCAGGGAACTCTGCCAATTAGGGATCCCCTGGGTGAGAGGCATTTCTCAAGCCAGCCACTGAGCATCCTACCACCCCAAGCTGCTTGCTGCATAGTGGGGAGAACAGCTCCTGAGTTCAATTCCCACCAAAGACACCAGCCACCAGGAAGCAACCTTGACTACTGTCCTCTTCTCTGACGCCTTTTGTATCAGTCTGCTTTTCCATCACTGAGACGAAATACTTGGTAGCCACAATTCAAAGGAGAGGTTTAACTTTGCTCATGCTTTCAGGGGATTTAGGAAGGGCTGGTTAAAGCAAAGATCCTTAGTTCATGGCACCCAAGAACAGAGCAAGAGGATCAGTGCCAAAGAGCAAAAGGGGACAGGTCTGATATAGACCCCAAGGCCATGCCTCTATAGCCCACCCAGATATAACAAGCAGTGTGCTCTTTGAATCCCCTGAGCAGATGCCAAAGCCAGTCAAGTTGGTACTCCATGTTAACCATCATGCCTCCCATGCCATTCAAGCCCACCTTGCTCGGGGCTTCCCAGCACTCTTGTCCCTCCTCTGCTGGGTTCAGAGACATGGTGTGATAGACTAAGGACCAGCCCTGAGGGAAATCAAGACATGCTGAGGCTTTGAGTTCACCCTGGCAGCCTAACCACAGGAACACCTGAGACCTGCAGCTCACAAGTGTTGAGACCGATGTGGCTCAACATGTGACAAGTTTCTCAGGAAGACTTGGCCAATTTCTCAACCATTAACAAAATTTGGTTTTTAGAGTGTCTCATTTGTAGTTTTTATATCAACTCTTTGTTACATCTAAGTTTTAGTCAAATGCAGTAGAAGCTGTATTACATTGCCAGAGTTTCCATAACAAAACCTCACAGATGGATAGCTTTAATGGCAGACATTTCTTTCCTCGCAAATCTAAAGGCAAAAATTCCAGATCAAATCGTTAGCAGATATGGCCCAGTTGGAGGAGGTGGGTCACAGGGGGTGTTACCTGGAAGGAGATATTCATGTATTCTTGTGCTCAATTCCTCCGTTCTCTCTGTCTCTGTCTGTCTGTCTGTCTGTCTGTCTGTCTCTCTCTCAATCTATGTATCTCTCTCTCTCTCTCTCTCCCTCCCCCCCCACTCTGCTTCCTGGCTGCCAGTGGCTGAACATTCTCCCCCTGCCAGGCCTTTCCACAGTGCCATTTCTGCCTTTGAGCCAGTAAGACACGGACTGAACCCTCCAAAACTGTGAGCCAAAAATAAACCTCTCTTCCTTTAGGTTATGTGTGTAGAAGCAGACAAATACAACAGTGTAACAATGACGTTTAATGAATAAGGTGGTAACTAAAAAGAAAAATACAAATTGATTTTTTTCTCATCTACTATGGATCTTCTACTTTTAGCTGCTCACATGCAAGGTTTTCTCTCCCAGTTTAAAAAGAGGGGGAGAGGGTTTTATCTATAGAGTTTTGTAGGGGGGGTGGGTGTGTATCTGTATGTGTCTGTGTGTGTCTGTGTGTGTGTTGGTGGGGAAAGGATGGTCGTTTTGCTCTTACAGTATTTTCTATATGTCACTTTCATTTTCAAAAATATTTAGGTTAACATGTATTAATTATATATATATTACGAACTTCAGTGTGATATACCCACACAGGCATACAACACACACTGATGAAATCCAGCCTCCCTTTTTCCACCCCCCACCTATATAGTCTTGTCAATCCCTAGTAATCACTATTCTACTTTGGAAACCACTTATTTTTAGCTTCTGTGTGTGAGAGATACACCCAGTACCTGTCTTTCAGTGTCTGGCTTATTTTGCTTAAAAGATATCCTTCAGTTCCATGCATTTTGCTGCAAATGGCAGGATTTTGTTCTTCTTTATGACTGAATAAAACTCCACTATGCATATATACCACATTTTCTTTATCCATCCATCTGTCGAATGGACACCTAGGCTGATTTCATATCCTAGCTCTTGTGAATAGTGTATATGGTTCTTTCTGGATTGCTAAATCCTTTGTTGTGGTTACATATATTTGCTACATTTGTATACCATGCACTGCACCCAATGCCCTTTTTCTCTCTGCTCCCTGAACACAGGAGTTAAGATATCTGCCTCCGAGGCAGGAGAAGGAAGAGGAATTTTCCAAAGAAATTGGCCCTGGGGAAAAGACCCACGGAGCCTCTCTTTGAAATGTTCTTCATCAAATAAGACAGCTCATCTACCAACAATACCCACAGAGGGAAAAGCCACCCCCATGCACAGAATTGCCTGTGAGTTTTTATTGCATTGGTTCTTAATAATAAACAGACATTCAAAGATCTCCAGACATTTGAATACGGCCTCAAACTTGAAAGAAGGAAACAAAAACAAATAAGGTTTTTGTTGTTTTTTTTTTTTTGAGGAGGAGGAGGAAGAGGAGGAACTAAGAGGACATAGAGGCACCAGGAGGAAGCTAAAAACAACCCAGAAACTCTACAATCATTATCATCATAAAGTTTGCAAAATATTACATGCATGAAACAAGAGTAGGATACAATTTTTAAAAATCAGAGGGATAAAAAGAATGTAGGAATTAAATATATAATAGCCAAAAATATAAAATATTTCATAGAACACTGGAAGATGAGGTTGAAAAACTCTCTTCAAATCAAAGAAATGGACATGAGGGAATAAATGAAGATTAGAGACCAATCCAACATTTCCCACATCTAAAATTCCAAGAAGAGAAAACACAAAAATGGAATAATTCTCCAACTGGTTAAATTGTTTAGAACTAAAAGAGAGTGCCCAGCACATTGTATTTTAAAAATACAACAAAACAGCATACCAAATAAAATATCATGGAATTTCAGAATACCAGAGATGGGAAAGATCTTAAATTTACAAAGAAGAAAGATGGCCTGGCCACCCTTAAGGGCAGCTCTGAGGTTGAATGACAATACGCTATGCCTCTGACCTTCGCAGAAACAATTTCAGTCTACAACTATACCAAACCAAACTCTGAATTCAGTATGAAGGAAGATAAAGAACTTTTCAGATAAACAAAGACTAAGGAAATATACATCCTTTTTGTTGTTGTTGTTGTTTTGGGTTTTTTGTTTTGTTTTGTTTGGATTTTTGTGGGGGTTTTTTGTGCTGGGGATCGAACTCAGGGCCTTGCGCTTGCTAAGCAAGCACTCTAACTGCTGAGCTAAATCCCCAGCACCACACCTACTTCAAATCATCTTTCAAGAAGCTAATGGGAGTTACTGCTTCACCAAAAACCTTTCCTAGCCAACAAGGTAAGACAAATTTGAAAACTAGAAGATAAAAGAGGGGCGCAAAGCCCAGAACAAAGCAAGAAGGAGAACCCCAGACAACCATCTTCTAGAATGAAAAACAACCAGGACAGGCAGCAGGAGTCTGGAGAATTCCTGGAGCAATATATCCAGCCAGCAACAGAGGCTGGGCAGGGAAAATCTTGACTTTCATCTGCTTTGGGGAAAGCAGTAACTTATGAAAATCAGTGACTCCACTGACAGGTGGTACAAGGGGGTAAGCAAAATTTCTGCAATCTGAATCCAGGTTTTCTTTTCAGCCCGATCTGCTTCTCCCACTATATAAAATGGCTCCGCCCTGAACATGACTCATTCCACATCTACACTCTTTGTTTCAAAATTCCAAATCCTTGGACTTTTTCACACTATCTTTGTGGAGTCTTTTGCACCTTCCACATATGTACAGACCCCCCTCCCACCGCAGTACACTTTTGCTAAAGCTCACTGGCTGAATGGTTGACTCTGCCCACAAATTTCAAGGCACTGGTTCTGCATGGTACAAAAATCTGCATAGCTCTTACTCCATCACCTCAAACACTGCTTAACCTTTCCTCTTTCTCTGCTAATCTCGCGAGATTACAAATGTCCTAAAGGCAGGATGCACATCTTGTACTTCTTAGTCCCTCCTACAGCAGCTGGTACACAGCTCAATTGTCCATTGTATTATTGCTGTGGTGGTGATGGTGGCCGTGGTTGTTGAATAAGAAGGGTTTCAGCTAGCTGCAGTGCCACATACCTAGAACCCCATCTGTTCAGGAGGCTGAGACAAAAGCCCGCTTGCAAGTTCTAAGCCAGCCAGAACAATTTAGTGAAACCTCCCATTTGGAAACAAAAATTAAAAACAGATATAGATCAGTGGGAACTTGCCTAGTACATACAAGGCCCTGGGTTCAATCCCCACCACTGAAAAATAAATAAATAAATGTTTAAAGCTGAGACACACACCATATGTCATAATTGACACAAACAATTTTCATTCAACTCTATCTTTGTCCACTATGACCAGTGTTATGGTCTGTGTCTAGATGTCCCCCCAAAGCCTCACATGGTCATAGGCGGGGCTGGATCTAGAGTGTGTGATTGCTAAATTAGTCTGCTGATTAGTTTGTCATAGTTCTGCTGGGATCAAGGATGTGACGCTAGGATTAAGGGTATTAGGATTAAGGGTGGGAGTGCTGCCCACCCTAAAGCCAGGTAGCCTGGATAAAATATAAGGGACAGAAAGAGGCTTGTCTACCCCTTGCTTGCATCTCTTGCTTACCTTGCTGACTTCTGCCTGTCTGCCTGCCACCCTGCCTTGGATCCAGCCGATTGTGGATTGAAATCTCTACAAACTGTGAGCCAAATAAGCCTTTCCTCCCCTAATTTTGAGTTTCAGGTATTTTGTCTCAGCAACAAGAGGAAAGTAACTAAGACAACAGTCACCCAAGTCTAATGGCCTTCACTTCCAGAAGCTGGAGTTAGCTTCATCCTGTCTGACCCTGGCAAGGTGTCTGCAGACAGAGAGGCCATAGTCCAAGAGACACAGGATGCTTGGTGGTTAGCAGCATGGAAGGCCTCTATTTCCCCCTCAGTAGAACTGGAATTGGAATAATGATAGTCCTGATCTTACAATGTCATTATGAGGACTAAATAGCTCAGTAACTGTAAATATTGCAAACTGTGACTATCACCCAGCTTGGACTAAGTACTGAATAAGTATCAGTGGATATTACTATTACTTTTTCCTTTCAACCTTGGTACAAGTTTGTATTGATTTGACTATTTCTCACTTAAGATTCTTTTCCACCCACCTAAAAAAACTTTGGTGATTTAACCCCTATTATGATTTTGTTATGTCTTATAATTCTTCCTTGATGCAGGGTCCTGCCCCCGACTCTGAATAACAACCAGTGAGATGGATCCACCCTTAGCTGGGTGCTGAGACACCACCTTGGCCTCCCATTAGCAAGCTCCATAAAAAACACTTCTAACAATAAATCATAAGTGAGGTTTCTACAGGAACAAACTGTAGGAGTGTGATGATTAAGTGAGATGAAGTATTTCAAAGAATGTGAGTGACTAAAAAATTGGAGGTTTTTTGCACTGCTTTTTAGAAGTTCCAAAATTTATACCAATTTTGGTTTCTTGGGGTGTTTACTAACAACACCTCTCAACACAGGAGAATAAGCTTCCCATCTCTACATGTTCCTGGTCGACTTTTCTTCACACCATTGCAGGCGGGGGTAGGGGGGCTGCTACCAGGAGAAGCCCTCCATTGCCCACACTTAGGGTTGAGATGCACACACTGAATACAAGAGAATAGGTCTGTACTCAAAAATCACAGCAATCATCCAAGAGTCTGAAGAAACATTTACTACAAGATGACCACCCCCTTTTTGTTCAACTGGCCTAGAAAGAAGTTTATATGGGGAAGATTGGGGGAGGAGAAAAGAATCAAAGTGTAGAGAGAAAGCAAGGAGGGAAGGACAGAAAATGAGAGAGATAGACAGAGACAGAGAGAGAGACAGAGAGAGAAAGAGAGAGCAGAATCCATCACCCGGCAAAGCCTCGGACACCTTGACGAGCCACCCTGCGGCCCCTGTGTGGAAGGGCTTGGAGGTTTCCTTCTTCTCCGGCAGACGGAGTGTCTGGAGCTGTGGGTCTGGAGGTGCTGGGCTGCAGCTGCGTGCAGCCTCTACTGCGACTGATCTCTGTCCTTAAAGTGCCCGCGAGGCTGCGTTTCCAAGAACTGCCAGGGCAATTGATAAGTCGATGGTTGGGAAGTAAGGACGTTCACAGGTTCAGACCTGAAGCTTGGTCTTTAAAATGAATTGGAAGCATCTGGCTGTTTTGCTCTGGGTACGTAATGATGCAGCCGCGTCACACGCCCAGATGTGATTCTACATTGCTGCAGCTGTTCTGGTGGGAGTTTCAACACCCAAAACATCTGCTGCTGGGACTCTCTGGTACCATTCTCACTCCATCTCTCAGAGTTCTTATTCTTTTCCCAGAAAATGTACTTTCTTTTCGCTCAGTATTTTTTCCTATTTTTCAAAGGCATTACTCCCAGTAAAGGATGCCCACCAAGGTCTATGAAACATGGAAGAGAAATTCATAACGTCTTCAAATTTCACAGCCCAACTGAGGGGGCGTAACAGTAATTAGTTATATGAGATTTGATGAGATAGAACATTGTAATCAGAGGAAGACTTCATCATTTCCTGCATGCTTAGAAAAATGGCTATAATGAAGTCACTTCTGTACCTTCAACACAATGGGCAGGGGAACACCTTTAAATTCGAAAATGTTTATCTCCAGGATATTTGTCTGCATCATCAAACTGCATGCAGAAAGCTCCCTCAGGTGTGCATATTTAGTAGATAAAAGACCCTTTTAAAGCGTGATTTCTCAAACATTTAGGTGATATATTAACTTACACAAAAGTTGGGAAGATTAACAGGAAATATCAAGAGTCATAAAATATTCACATACCTTAACTCAGTAATTTCTGGGAATTTAGTCTGAAGAAATAATCTGATATATGGAAAAGCTTTATGTATAGAGATGCTTATCATGGGATTAATTACAGTGAAAATGGTTTTGATCTATTGTCTCAAAATATGGAAATAGTTAAGATAATGGGGTGTCTCCACTTCCTGGGATACATGGAAAATCAATGTGAGGGACCGAATTGTTCCAGCTGCTCAGGCAGCAATTAAAAAGATATTTACTGAAGCTAATAATAACATGGGAAAATATTTCTGACATACACCAAGTGAAATAGCAAAATGCAAACTTGTTTGCACATTATGCTTAGAATCGTATCAAAACTCAGCATTTGAAAATGACCCAAAGTAATTACTCCAAAACAATAATAGCTATTGTATTTGAGTGGTAGAATTATAGGCAATTTTCTTCTTTTCTCTGTTTTCCTAATTATTTATGAAGTGGTTCTATTGTTTGAATCAATTAAAAAAAAAAACAGTAAAGAAAAGTGGGTCCCTTACAGTACAGCCAAGATGTGGGATCTGGCAAGGAAAGTGAGTCTGAAAAATACAAAACCAATTCGGATCAAATCCAATGTCATCACACAGACTCTGGAGCCAGCAGACTTTACCTGGAGACCTGCTCCCCCTCACAACCCCAGCTTTCCACCTGTTTTATTCAGCATTTTAAGGAATCCAAAATGAACTGAACCCAAGATCCCTTCCCTGGATGGAGTTGGAAATACAAGGTCTGTGAGCAAACCAACCCTCCTTGGTATGAAAGTCCATGATCCAGCAGAAATGAAGGAAACTCATTTTCCTTCATTTCAGTGACTGAAGAAAACTTGGAACACAGCTCTTCTCCTTGGTTTCACCAGGTAACGTTTCCAAGCCCTAAAACTCGGGAAGGGTGAATACAGCTTTCGTGTCCCACTGAGCCCGAAAGTTCACCAACCTCATGTAAACCCGAAGGAGAGTACAGACCCAGCCCATGCTGCTTTGAGCTGACCTTTGTTCCCTAACTGTCCTCAGACTTTAAAATAGTACAATTGATTTTTTAATATCCAAAAATATCTAGCTGTTTCTTAGCATTTGGAGGACAGCTTTAATTTAGGAGCGAAAGGCAACGATTGAGTGACCATAAACTGATTAATCTCGTTATTTCTCAAGGAAACGCTGGCCCAGCATCGCGGGCCTCATGCACACCATTATAATTCTTTGATTTCCTGTCACTACGGACAGTTAAAAAAAACATGAAAGTAAATAGGAGACATGGAAAATCGATGTGAGGTGCTGAATTGTTCCAGCTGTTGAGGCTCCGTTAATTACATCATATTTTCATGGAGACACGCAGCTCAGACTTGCCAAGCGCCCGCATCTGGAGGCCGCGCCTGCCATCCTGTTAGGGGGCAGCTCCTCTCCCCAGGCATCTTGGTTAACTGCAAAAGGACAAGCTACCCCAGGAAAGCAGCTTGTACAGACCAACTCTCAGAGGCAAGACATGATGATCGTCGTGTCTTCTGTTACCATAGATGAGAGGTCTGGGAGCTGGAGAGGGGCGCTGGAGTGGCGGGAAGCCAGTTAGTCAGTATGCACAGTGTGAACCTGAGGAAAATGAAAGTCCGTTCTCCTCGGATGGCCAGGCCTTGGAGGGAGAGAGCGAGAAGAGATGGGAGGCCACAGGGAGCAGGCAGAGAGGAACAATGAGAGCGGAAGGACGGAACTTAAAGTTTCGTGGAGTGCCAGGCCACGGGGAGCCACAGCGGATTTCCAGGACAAAGTCCTCCAGGGGGCCTCTCTTGCCAGGGCAATAAAAAGGAGCTCCCAGCACTAGCACAAACTTCAGAGATCATTTCCATAAAGGCCCTTTTGCCTTTCTGTATCACTGAGACCCTTCTAAAGTCCTCTCTGGTTTCCCTTCCTCCTCTCCCTCTGATTCCCTTTCCTTTTTCTTCTGTCACATCCTTCTAGAAATTTCCAAAGCCCCATTTTCTGTCCATCTTCATATGTGCAGGGACAAGCTCCTCAGGCGTCCTATTTCACCACAACTCATTCTTGCTCCTCTTTTTATTTTTCTCTCTACAGCACCACTTTCCCTTTGTTTACTTCTTGCCAATTTTCCTCATTGTAACTTCTTTTTTTACCTGCTTGTGCCAAGCAAGTGCTCTACCACTGAACTACATCCCCAGCCCATTTAACTTTTTCATTTTGAGAGAGGGTATTACTAAATTGCTGTCCTACCACCTCAGATTCTTGAGTAGCCAGAATTATAGACTTGTGCCACCACACCCAGCTGCACCGTAACTTCTTAAATAGGTGGAGGAAAGGAGAAGCCAGTGCTATGAGGGCCTCTGAGACCTTCCCCAGTGTCCAGTCCCTGCTGCCCACCTTCCTGCTACATGACAGGGTCTGTTTTAAGCACAGTCCTGGGCCCAGGCCTGTGATTTTCAAATCTTTCTTTCCTCAGACTAAGGGTTCTACACATACTGTATTTTAATCTTGTTATTTACATATGTATTTTTAAATATGTGATATCTGCTTCATATTCTCTCCTCTACCTGAAAAAAAATTTTAATATCAATTAAATGTATATCACCCTAAAACATGCACATGTGTAATATGTATGTTCATAATGGTAGCACATGTAAACTGCATTACACAAAATTTTAAATATAAATTTAAATTTAAAAACTTGTAGGTTTTAATACTTTGCAAATTTGTGCCAACGAAAAAAATCACTGTGTGAGCTTTATAAATAAAGATTCTTCTAGTGTCTAGGAACTATGTCTTTGATTAGGAACATCACAGAGCTACACTGGAATTTTGTATAAACTCAGGCCTGTGCATGACCCTTCACATAAAGTTGTATAAAAGCACACAATAAAATCACATGAGTTAAAGGCTCAGTCCAGTACCAAGCAAGGGGTTCTGCCTCTCTGCAGAGTGTCAGTTGTTTTTGTTCGGTTTTAGTACTGGAGCCTGACCTCAGGGCCTTCACACTGGACCTTTTTTTATTTTAAAACAGGATCTCACTAAGTTGTCAGGCAGGACTTGAACTTGCAATCCACTTGCCTCAGCCTCCCAAAATGCTGGAATTACAGATGTGCAAAACAGCTTTACAGGCTGTTTTCATTTCTTTGTCTCCTCCTTTCAAACTTGATCAAGGAGCGTTTCCCTAAAACCTTGGCCCCTCGCCCAGCCTGATAAACAAGCTCACGCTGCATGGTCCTACCTGAAAATCACTTAAGGGGTTACCTGCATGGGAGCTGGGTTGAAGGTCAGATTTACATCTCATCCAGAATTCCTCAAGTCTTAGTGAACCAGTTAGTGTAAAGAATTGAATCATCAGCTAGGCACAGTAGGACACACCTTTGATACTAGTTACTCAGGAGGCAGGAGGATGGTAAGTTCAAGGCCGGCCTGGGCAATTTATCAAGATCCTGTGTCAAAATAGAAAATAAAATGGCCTGGGGTTGTAGCTCAGTAGTAGAGCATCCCTAGGTTTGATCCCCAGTAACAAACAAAAAAAGAGAAAAAGGAAATGAAAGGGAAAGGAAGTGAAGGGAAGGGAAGGGAAGGGAAGGAAAGAAGGAAGGAAGGAAGGAAAGAAGGAAGGAAGGAAGGGAGGGAGGGAGGAGGGAGGGAAGGAAGGACAGAAGCAAGGAAGCAAGGAAGGAAAGAGAGGGACAGAGAGAGAGACACTTTCTCAAACTCACAGGACTAGCGTCAGAACCACTTGTGAAGGGCTTATTTAGAAGCAGATTCAGGGGACCTGGCCTGAACTCTCTGGGGGACTTGAGACCTGGAGCTGCCTTCTGAGCAAGCTCCTCAAATAACTCTGTGCTTAGAAGGTCGAGGCCCTGCCACCAAACTTCTGCACATGGTGGAGAGACCAGGATGGTCAGGGACTCTGCCTCTGCTCCCTTTGCCTCCAGGGGAAGACACCAGCTGAGAGGCGAGCTGGGAAAGGAAGGACACAAGCAAGAGGACAAACACTCATCCAGGACAGAAAACATAGTAAGCTATTTTGAAAAGCATAAGAACAATCACTCCAAATGCCTTCTCTCCAGCTCTGAAATAGTCAGTCAGCAGCGGCAAGCAGAGGCAAGTTGGGGACAGTTTGAGCCATGGCACGAGCCCGGCTCCCAGCCTGTCCTGGAAGAGACACAGCCCAGCCCAGTGAAGGCCATGCAGGGCAGTAGATACAGGTGTGAGATAGGGGTACTAACCCCAGTTCCATCCGCCCTGCCTCTTCCCCACCTCTCCTGGGCAGGCCAAGTGCAGAATTCCTGGACAGCTGCAGCAGAGACCCAGGAACAGAGCAAGCAGCTACCCGGGCCTGGCACCTCCTCAAGCCATCCTTTGTACCCCTGTTCCTCCTTAATGAAAATCCACCATGCACTCCAAAAGAGGACGAGGACACTTTGTTTTTATTCCACATGCATCTCATTTGTCTTCGGTAGGTTCTTCCATAATCTCATCATTATTGCGATGGCTCTCGGAGGACAGCTGACTTGCATTAATCAGCCAGGCCCCTCATCGCTCACCAGATTCTTTACACTTTTACCATGCCCTGGGGCATCCTAACTTACTTGAAAAATTAATAAACCTCCCCCCTCTTATCGTACCTTATTAATGTCTGTCTTTGTAACCCATTATCCTGCATATCATGAGAGATCACTGGAGGGTGCAGTGGTCACCAGCTTACTCCCCTAATTCTGTCCTAAAACTGGAACGCCCTCCCTTGAATGGCCAGAAAGAAAATGGCCTTCCCAGGCCAGCAGGGGTTTGTTTACCAGCTCAATGGCACCACGGACCAAAGGCAAGAGAATTCCTAGGCTTCCAGGAAAGGCCATTAAGGCCCATTAAGTTGTCCTCTCCTCCTCCCCATCCCTCTCCCCCTCTCCTGTGCACCCTAGTAAATCTGACTCATTAGCTTTGGATGTTTTGAAATACTGGTACATTAATCACTTGTTTTGCACACTGTTTATGTGGGTTGTTGGTCATGGTTTGTAGTTATACTGGCTGTCTCCCTTGCTTACTTAAAGGTACAATCCAATTGAAAATAAAGATTTTTGCAGGTTTGCTCATTACACACAGTGTCGGCAGCTGGTGAGTGTCTTTTGCAATTCATCAGAGGCCTCCCAGACCACCTGCTCTCGGCATCCTGCAAACAGCTGGCTCCGGTAAGTACCATAAGCTATTACCTTATACAACAAATAAATAAAGAAATGGGTGGATGGGTAGACAAATAAATAAATAAATTGAATTGCCGGCCCCAAATCATTGCTTCTTGAAGGGAAAAGTACATTTTTAAAAGGTGGGGGGGTCACATCTACTCCAAACATTTGTGGTTCTATTTAAATAAAAAGAGGGGAGGGAAATGAAACTCCCAAAACTTTGAGTGGAAATATTTTGTTATTTGAATAACAAGGCAGTCAAAAAAAGAACCTGATGACAGGCTGGCAGTGTGGTTTGGTACAGAAGGTGAGAAGAAGGAAGATTGAATTTAAGTGCTACTAGGTTCTTTCTTCTTTTTCTTTTTTTCCTGAAAAAAAACCACAGGGTGACTTTGTGGAATTTGGACTAAGCCCACCAGATGCCTCAAGACTAGGGAGCCGATCCCTATTTCCAAGGTTGTTACCATTTTGGGGTTTTTTGGTGAGTGCAAGTGTGACTTTTATCCCAATTTTTGACCCTGAGAATGACCCTCGAGGTGGCCATGCCTGCCTCAGTCCCTAAAGAAAGGCTAGGGGCTATGGCAGCAGGGACTGACCCCTGCAGACATGGCCACAGTCCCCGTGAGGAAGAAGGACAGGGCTAAACAGCAGGTAAATGCTTGGCCATGTTGTGGCAGAACTGGACAATACAGAAACCAGAAACACTTGGGGGTGTGAAAGACAGGTGCTTAGCTGGGGGTCATTTTGAGAGAGTTCTGAAGTTTGTCACAGATACCCTGAGACTTCCCTGAAGTCTACTTGGCAACTATGTGTGTGTCTCTGCGGATTGAACCCAAGGGCACTATATCTCTGGGCCACATCCCCAGCACTTTTTCAGTATCATTTTTGGAGACAGGATCTTGCTAAGTCACCCAGACTGGGCTTGAACCTGTGATCCTCCTGCCTCAGCCTCCCAAATGCAAGAATTACAAACATGCACTACCATGTCCAGCAGCAAACTTATAATTTGAAAGTGGGTGTTATAAACATCACCCAGTACAGCTATGATCCCTATTAAAGCAAAATTTATCCATAATATGGGTTAAAATAAAAACAGACTCTACTCCAGGCAGACTCTACTCAAAGAGAGGGAGACTACTACAGTGGGATATGGTAGTGAGGGAGAGCGAGCAGGCAGAACAAGAACATGCAGAAATGTGTAAGTTAAGCGATGAACAAAATGGGGGTCAATTGATGGAAAATTCCACAGAGGAAACAATAGGGGTGTAAGTGGGTTCTGCCCAAACTGACCTAACAGAATTCTTGCTTAAGGGCAGCCAGAACCATTGACATCACCTGAAGGTAAGGGACCCAATGGTGTACACAGAAAGGTGATCATATATCAAGATACGAAATGCTAGAGCAAAATCAGAGCTAGACAATAGGAAGTATGGAGATAGGTCTTTCTCAAATGAGAAGGAGATTAAGAAATGAAGGTGGTGGAGGGAAATGTGAGGAAGGGGATAAAGAACAAGAATTGAGATGTGTTATGTACGTGTGCCGACACCACACAAGGAATGTAAACATTATGTACTGCAGACATGTACTCGTAAAATAAAAAATTTTTAAAACTGACTTAGCAGGTGTATTGGTCAGCTTTGTGTCACTGTAAGAAAATAATTTCAACAGTCTACTTAGGAAGAAAAGAGGCTTACTGAGCTCACAGTTTGGAAGGGTCAAAAGCAAGGCGCATCAGCTCAGTTTTGGCAAGGGCCTTCAGCCAAATCACATCAGGACAGGTATGTACACAGGAAGAGGTTGTCACCTCTGCAAGGGGGCCAGAGCGGGAGGGAGGCCAGAACCAGGCTGCTATCAAAACCTGCTCTGGCAGGAGCTCAGGGCAGGAAACCAGCATTCCCTGCAGGGGGCAGTGTCCCCAGTGACCTGAGGCCTTCTCCACCAGGCCCTGCCTGTTAAAGTCCACACCACTGCCCTGGGAAGCAGGCTCCCAATACATGGTGGAAACACACACACACACACACACACACACACACACTGGCTAGGTTCTGGCTAAAAGTGGACAATACACAGAATTGAATGAATACAGACATCAAAACTCAGGGCCTAGTTGGATTCTGAAAAACCTGACTAGCATTTGTTCAACAGAGAATTTTTGTCATCTCCTAAAATGACTCACTCTGGTCTCCAATGAGCAGGCAAAATTTCACTGTCTTTTGAGCTTGCCCTGGTAAAACTAAGAAAGAATTCTGACACAGGCCAGATAGCTACCTGACACCCCGATTATGAGCTCTGCCAATCAAGTTCCTGAATGAAGTTTGGCAAAAATACTACTTTTATCTTCTGCCCAGTTAAATTCTAATAAATTTACAGCTTTATTTCTGCTGGTTTTTTTTTTTAAAAAGAGTGTTTGTAGGTTAAATTAACATGGAAGAATATTTCACATTTTACCAAATTGACAAGTTAGCAAATGAAGGTACATCTACATTCTTCAATTTTTCTTGCTTTGATTCTTCAAGAATTTTACTACTAACAACCTAGCTACTCTTTGTGGCAGAGGACCAATAGCATCGACCTGGGGGCTTGTCGCAAATACAGGCTCCCAGGACTAGAATGCACATTTTAACATTTCAGAACCCCTGGTGACTTATTTGCACATTAAAGGTTGACAAAGCTCTGCTCTCCCTTGTCCTAGATTCTTTTAGGTCGAACATTTCTGATAAAGATTGCCACCAGCCACATCAATACTGAGGTGATCATAAGAATTTGAATAAGAAAATGCAAACAAGGCAATTTCCTCACCAGTTCTCTGGAGAGGCAGCACGAGGTAGAAAAGAGAGAAAGAACAGAGTCAGAAAAATCTGGGCAGACTTTCTGACCTACAGTGTAGGAGAATTCTAACTCTCAGTTAGTCACTCTTCTGGGGCTTAATTTCCTTTTTTGAGAATGGAGATAACAGTAACTCCAATGGCAACCTTCAGGGTGGTTTGCAATAAAGGAGGGCTTCTGCTGTATCACACTGTAAGGTTTACAAAGTGGTATACATGTGTAATCAGACTGTATTAGTAATAAGTGATGGGACGCTGGGGCTGGGACCCCGTCCTCTTCGTCCTGGTGGTAGGTGGGGAAGAGCTAAACCCTAGTATGCTGTAGTGGTACAACTGTTTAGCATTTTCACTAGGGGAAGTAGATTCCCCAGCTGGCCTTTGAGAAATATGAGCCACATGATATAAGAACAGAATTGAATAGCTGTTGCTAAGGACCACTGATTTATTGAAGCAAGATTATGATCAGCTCAGGATAATTGTTCGACAATTCAGACAAACAAATGGGAGCCAGAGGACCTCGTAGACAATGTTCAAGGAAATTCTGATCTTCTATAGCTAGTGAGTAGATAGATAGAAAGATCTGGCTCAGAATATAATTGGTGGACAGGCAGAGCATGAGAGAAAGGTAAATTCTCATCCCAGAATGTTTCCAGAATGTTGAAATCAAGGCCCTAGTAGGGTATGTGTAGGACCTTGAGATATGGAATGGGGATATCCGAGCAATGGATTTAGGGGATTTTACTCCCAGGTCACTCCAAGCCCTGTGAGTCTACAGAAGGAGCTCACTACCTTTGTTAGGAAAAGCGACCCCCAACTTGCTTGAAGAACATTCTGAAGCTCAGATGAAGCATGTGTCTGCATTAGTATGTCAGAGGTCCCCAAGGCCACCCCAGGTTTGATGATTCACTAGGAGGACTCACAGGACTCAGCATATGGTCCCACTCATGGCTGTGATTTATTACAGCAAAAGGATACAAAGCAAAATCAGCAAAGGGAAAAGGCGCATGGAATAAAATCCAGAGGAAATTAGGCACAGCTTTCCAAGGGTCCGCTCCAGAAGGGCCAGAAAGGACACTCCTCACTGTCCCAGCAAGAAGGTGTGAGCACACGAGAAATGTGGCCAGCCTGGGTAGCTCGAAAGAGACTGGGCCCTTGGAGTTTTTACTGGGCACTGATCTTGTAGGCAGCCTCTGCCTGTTAGTGCCGAAATTCCAGACTCCCAGAAGGAAAACGAGTCTTGCTACGGTTGATGTCTAGATGTTACCCCAAAACCTCGTGTACTCATAGGTGGGGCATTTGGGAACTGACTGGATCGTAGGGGTGTCATACTCATTAGTCCACTGGGGAGTTTATGGCTAAAAGGGATGTTGGGAGGTAAAGCCTGGTCACTGGAGGAATAACCTAGAAGAGTCTATCTCCATCCTCCTCCCTTGATTTTCCTTCTGTTTTCCCCTACAACCCCATGAGCTGTTACTCCTCTGCCATGCTATCCTGTCTTGGAACCAGCCAAGACAGGTTGGAAATCTCTATAAACTGAACCTAAATAAGCCTCTCCTCCTTTAATTAGTGGGCGTTGGGTATTGTGTCTTAGCAATAAGAAAGTAACTAAGACAGGTCTTCAATAGAAACCGAATCGTTTACACAAATGGTAGGCATAGTGAGCCATTTGTGTCCATTCAAAGAATGGTAGGAACTATCCCCAAATCCACATTCTCAGGTGTCGGTCAAAGGCCTTCGCATATCTGCACAATCAGTAATCATCTTGTATAACAAGTCAGCCCAAGACTTAGTGACTTAAATAACCAATATCTATTTTCCCGCAATTCTGAGAGTTAGCATTTGGGGCTGGGCTCATTTGGGGCAGTCCGTCTGTGCCCTGCCAAGCAGTTACTTGGTAGTCTGGCTGGGATTGGCTTGTCCCAGCAAGCTTTGCTCACTCTTCTGCCAGTTGGTGGTATCTACTTCCCAGGACATCTCAGCTTTCTGCATGTGGCCCCTCCACATGGCAAAGCTTGTAACATGGCCGCTGGGTTCCAAGAGTGAGAAAAGTAAAAGGTGTGTGTGGCTTTCTGAGGCCTCAGCTCATAAGCCATCCCACATCACCTCTAACTCTCCTCTATCAGTCAAAGCAAGTTCTCTGATCAGCCTGGGTTCAACAGAAAAGAGAAATAGATGGAGAGGAAAGGCAAGGAGGTATGGGAGAAAATTGGCACTATATTTTGCAAGTTAACACAGTTACTTGTGTAGGTCATCAATTTATTGCCTCCTGGCTCCCATATACCCTTCTTTTGCTCTGCTTTGTGACCCTGGAACTGGACCTTGTAATGATTTCTTTCTTTTCAAATAGCGCAATATTATTACCAATAAAAGGCACTGAAGTGACACTGCAAGACCATAGCCAGAGGAAGGGGCTTCTCTTACTGTTCCCGTTTTGCCACTTTTCTTTGGCCTGATTGCCAGGAGATCTGCATGCAGCAAGCCTGGTAATAACTCACCGGCTCTTGTGGACCAGTTCCAACCTCCCCATACCCTCCACTACCCAGTGGGCTAATTCCTGCAGACTAGGTCCATCTGTGCCTTCTAGAATGTTTCTCCATCACCAACACACTGTGTTCCCATGGCGACTGCATCCTCTCCAAGCAGATCTGGGACTCGGCCCCAAGGGAAGAAGATGGAGGGCTCAGGTTCTAAGGTCATAGTCCTTTCATTTTTCACCCTCCCTCATTACAAGCTGCTACCAATACAAGCTGCTTTCCACATGTGCCATTTTTATATTTATCAGAGTTCTCTTTTATCCCTTTTTATAGTGAAATACATTTTACTACTTAATATTTTTTTCAATTAAATTTTCTTGGTTCAAAGTATTGGTATGAATTCTGTCTCCTGTTTGAACTCTGATTGATGCCATCCCCTAAAATACAATATTTGCCTCACTGGCCCTCCTGAAAAAATAAAAAGACAAATAACAAATCTAAATCTCAACACACCCTAGCTGGAGAAGTGTTGGTCAGCTAAGAGGATGGACTATGTACCACTAGAGAATCAAAATGGGTAAAATGTGTCAGGAGGAGTTGAGAAAGTATACATAGAAATGGGTACTGAAAAGTGGGGCCAAGGGGCATAAAAGTGAGCAAAGAATTCATCACTGTGTGGGCATACCCCATGATACACATTCTGGACAGGAAATTCAAAGATGGTGCTAATATACTGCAAGGGTGGATCTTAGAATCTTGGAAAACATCATGGCCCATGTGAATGGATCAATAATGATTTAGGAAAACCAAAACTGATAGAGCGAACAGTCTGAAAAAGGAATTCAAGACTCCGAGAAGTTGGTATAATAAAGAAATATACTAGGCCAGCCTGAAAAGCCCCAACCAGCCAGCAATGTGCCACAGAAGAGCCCAGAGCAATTTTCCATAAAGGAGGAGGGGAATCCAGCCACACCAAGAGCTCTGATACCACTGAGGGGCTTGGTGATAGCCTGCCTTTGTAGGCCAAGGCAAAGAGCAGGAAGCCCCATTGCAGAACTGAACTCTGAAACCAATAGAAACCTTGAAAAACAGAGGCCTGGTGGCAGCACCTTACTGGCAAGAGTAAGGTGGCCACAGATAATCACATTTAGAGGTTAGAATGGTGGCCAGGGACCCTCCGGGAGCTACAGGCACAGTCAGTAGAACATGGTCTTCCTAGGAGCAAGATCGGTGGACAATCAGAGTACTACATGATTATGCAACCAAAAGAAATCAGGAATGAATGATTAAAACTCCACGGGCAGTTGCCCTAATAAAATGCCCTGCTTGCTTGACATGGCCCTGAACCCCAGCTAGTTCTCACAGAGAAAGGGGAAGGCAGATCCCCAAGACAAAAGACTTGCAAAACCACAGCGAGTGCAGTCAGTGGCGATTTTTCCAATTTTCCCCCAAATTTGTCTACAGTCATTAAATCAAATAACTTTCTGGTGGAAAAATTGGAATAGGAAAAATTTACAAGGCTTGCTGGGCACAGGCACTAAGCTGACTTTTGCTCCCAGGGATCCAAAACACCATCACGTTCCATATGGGTCCAGTCATGACCAAATCCAGCTCACTAAGCATCCACTGGGTCCGTGAGCCCCCCCAGTAATCATTTCCCTGTACTCAAAACTTACAAGGGTTGTTGGTCCCATAGTTTGAATTGACTGATACTTAAGGACTCAAAGCACCATCTAGCCCCTGTTATTATATGGAAATGTGAAGGCTAGTAATGACCCAGGTCCAGATCACTGGGTCCATGGATCCATCCAGTAACCATTTCCCTGTCCCCCAGTGTAGCATTAGAATGGACATATGCGATAAACAATGGAAGTCTTGTATCAGGTCCTTGATCTGTGGGGTAGGAGTTGTTGTGATGGAGAAAACAAAGTGGAAGGTTCTGAAAAGTCTTCGCTGTGCCCGCCCACAATAGCAAATGGAAAACAATACCATTTCCCAGAGGAAATGGCAATAGTGCCATCATCAAAATTTTAAAGAAGGCAGCAATGCCAATGGTCATGTTATTCATATTTAGTTCACCACCCCGCTGTTACAGAAATCTTGATGGTGGATGACTGTATACACCACCAGTGGTGTGCTGGTAAACATTTAAAACAGGTTCTCCAGGGGGTGGGGGAGGCTTGCTTCACAGCATACACCAACTTCCTTGATATGATGCGTTCACTATAGGTTTAACAACCAGCTCATTCTAGTATGTATTATTCTATCCAAGATCTGGATTCTAAACGTGCTCATAGTTACTAGGGTGCCATTGTCCCCAAGGTCTTTGATTGAACGGGGCTAGAAAATATGTGTATGGATAAATCAGAAGGAGAGGGAAAGACATTTAAAAAATCTATGACTTCATGCTGATACCTCCAATCCCAACCCAACACTGCAGGGCTTATTACATCTAAGAGTACCGGATAAAATACAGGATGCCAGGTTAAATTAGAATTTCAGATAAACAACAAAGCATTTTAACAAATGTCCCAAATGATACCTTGTATTTTTATTTGGCAACCTCAGTTCTAGCTGTCTCCATTTCCTTCTTTCCATAGTAAGACTATCTTCACCATGGTGCTCAGTCTTCCAGGACAAAGCCCAGCTCTTAGATACACAACCCCATTCCCACCTCCCACTTAGAATCTGATCCCCTGCTTGGTTTGCCTCCTTCTTTCCAGCCTACAGGTGGCCTTTTTTTATGACACATGGAGGGAGGGAAAAAAAGAAGAAAGTAATTTTAAAGAATGCATGAGAAAAGGGAAGGGAAATATTGGAGCTGTAAATAACAACGCCAAATCCCAATGACTTACCACAACAAACATGCATCTCTTGCTGGCAAGACTCCGGGAGGCTTCATCTCTGCCGGGCTCAGCTGGCCTCTGCTGGGTGTCTGCATCTTCTCATTCCACATGGCAGCCTGAAGGGGCACCTGTCCTCAGAGGCTTCTTGTACCAGAAGACAGAAGTTCAGGGACAACCCACACTTATGGTTCTTCTTAAAACTTCTACTCAAAACTAGCCGTTGTCCCTTCCGTCCACACTGCACTGGTCACAGCAACCCCTTAGCAAAGCCCAAAATCAAGAGGACAGGAAAGGGAAGTATCTTCTGCCCACCCCGATATGTGGCTAAATAGAGAAGAGGAAGAATAACTGAGACCAAGTAATGTGACCTACCATCAGTGCAAACTGAGCGAGAACAAACACAACCAATATAGCAGCTATACATGAAGGATAAAGCCATCAATGGAAAGAAAAAAATTCTCACAAGGAGTGAAAAAAAACTAACTGCTCTTTGTGGAAGAGATCCACCTAAAATAAAAATGACTCAGGATACTTGAAAGGAAAAGAATAACCGTTAACGGGGGAAAGAGGATGTTGTTACTATTTGAAAATTTGACCCTGAAACTCTACAGAACTTTCTAGCAAATTAAGCAGTTATTTGTTCCAAAAGTCAGAGAACATCTCCCAAACAAACCAAGTTCCAAATCTCAAGCCCTCCTTCCAAAAAAGCGTGAATTTACCAGTAATAGACATGGGAGAGAGGTCAGAGGTCTACAATATACAGAGATTATACCTCTTTGTCAACATTTACAAAATAAAGGATTTACAAAATCTGAGCCATATTATACTGCAAAGAAATCTCAGTAATCTCCAACTCATAAGTGTTGTTCAAATCCTATCCATCGACCACAGGAGTAAAGGAACAGATGTTAATAGATTAATGTCATAGAAAGAAACAAGAGCTAAAACCCACTCCTAAAGGATCCTACATTTCACTGGTAAAGGCAAAAAAAAAAAAAATCAAAATCACATTGTAGAATATTTTAGAGAACAAAAATAATGGGAACATTGCGTATATATGCTAAAGCTGGCATTTCTAATTAAAGGGAAAAAGATGTTGTAACAATTAGCTAGCCTTCTGGGAGAAAAAAGTAAATTTGGATTCTTACTGCGTAATTCCTTATGCCAGATGAATTCCAGATGGATTAAAAATTAAAATATAAAGAAGGGAATCCATACTTAGCCATAATTTAGCCATAGATTATTTTTTTTTATAGTTTAGGGGTGGCCAAAGCCTCTCTTACATTAAACCAAAGGCAGAAACTAAAAAAGATAATATTGGTATATTAGACTCCATTAAAATTTAAAGTTCTGAAGAGAAAATAATAGCTAAAAGAAATTAAATTCTGAGGGAGATATTGCTAAAATTTAAAAACAAAAATGTTTAGTAGCCTTAATATGCTGAAGTGATCATAATAAGTCCATATTAAAAATTGAAATCCACTTGGAAAAATGCAAATCACATGAACATTTCAGAGATGAAAATTATAAATAGTCAGAAAGTATATAAAGAGATGTTTGGCCTTGCTAGTAATCCATGCATAAGCCTGTGTATAAAGGCATGAAAAAAAAATCTGGAAAGATAGATACCTAAATGTTAAGAGTGATTATCTCTAAGCTGGAGCAGAATATCAGAGTTTTATTTTCTTCTCTCCCTTTTGAAATGGACTTAATTTTATTATCATCGGTATATATTCACTTTATATATTTTTGATTAAACTATCCAGCATACTAAAAATATACAAATAGAAAACTGATGAATGTGCTTTTGTTTTTCATGAAAACTCTGAAAATCCATTTGTAATTATGTGATATAAGAATGCCATTGACAAGGGGGAATGTTCACTTTTATTAGAGGATTAAAAAAGACAGGCTACAAAATTGTGATTTAACTTTTATTTTGTAGGGGAGATACACTAAATAACAGTGATTTTTCTCTGTTTGAATTGTGAGTTGTTAATTTTTTGTGTTTTCAGTTATCTACAATAAATATTTAGGAGGAAAAGTCAATACTTCTTAAATAGCGTAAGTTATAATTCTACAAGTAGCAGTTCCAGACTAGGAATGGGACCCCCAAAACACTGCAAAGTTTACAGTTTTCAGTTTTATTTTTCAAGAGTAAAACAGAAGTCCCATCAGAGATGTAGGGTACTAGGGGATCTACATACACCGGGCACAGAAAGACAAATACCGTATGATCTAATTTATATGCTAAAACTAAAAGATAGAGTAAAATGGTGGTTACCAGAGACTGGGGAGTGGTTTGGTGATGGGATAGGGAACGGAGAAATAGTCATCAAAAGTTAGACAAGAAGATTAAGTTTTAGTGATCCATTGCACAGCATGGAGGCTGTATTTGTTAATTATGTGGGTTTCAAAATTGCTAAGAGTAGATTTTAAATATTCTCCCTACAAAAAGGCATCAGAGGTGACAGGTGTTAATTAGTTTGATATAATTATGTTACAATGTATACCTGTATCAAAGCAACACACTGTATCCCATAAATATAAATATATATAGTTATTGAACAAATAAATGTTTTTAAATAAACTAAAATGAATTTTTAAATAAGAGTAGAACAGGCTTACACAATTCCTGATAGGCAAAGATTATCAGGCACCTGCTTGCTCCAGGCATGAGAGGTAAGGAACTAAACGGGATGGAAGCCCTCTCTTCATGGAGCCCCCGTGTCAGCAGAAAGGCCCCGAGAACACACAGGTGACATCCTCTGTAGCAGCTGGACAGGGCCGGAGAGGAAGAGAGTGTGAGGGAGAGGACCGGCCAGCTTCCCTGGGACTGAGAGAGGTTTTCTGCAACATGAAAACTGGCAAATCCTGCCTAACGCAGGACAAGCTCCAGCCGAGAGCAGGGTTTGGGGTAGTGTCACAGCAGAGGGCCACTCTGCTGAGCTCTAAGAGATACTCGGGTATATTTGTAGGACAGAGAGGACGGCGGACTGTGTAGGAGAGCGGAACTGGCCTTGCAGCAGCTCATTTTCTGCTTTGGGGTTACCAGTGAGTGCCCTTTCAGAGCTGCTTCCTCAGAGGTCTTGATTCTTACAAGCCTCTTCTGACCCGTGGGGATGAGTCAGGCCTCCATCATGACAACGGAGCCTGCGCACTGATGGAGAACCTCAGCTGTGGGGCAGAGCCCTGTGCACTGAAGGGGGCACCATTCACAGAGAAGGAGGCTGTCCGGCTAGGGTGAGGTGGGATGCCCGTCAGCTCCTGGGGAGACTAAGGGCTGCTTGCCTGGCTAGCTGTCAGAGTGTTCTGAAAAGTCCCAAAAATCCTCGCAGTTTGACTCCCAGCAGCCCAGTTAGCCACACCCAAAAAGGAGTCCTCTGTGTTCAGGATGAATACACACAAAGCAAGTTCCTTCCCTATAAGATGCTGGAGAAGAAAAAAACAGAATGATGGAGACCAAGAGTGATCCAAGGCTGAGCAAAAACGAGGGAGCAGATTAAACCTCAGCAGACAGTGACCGACTCAGTGACCAACAGAAGAGTCCATGTGGACACCGAGTCACAGAAAGGGGGTTTCTCAGGGACTCCAGGACAGCTACAAGACAGCCTGCCACGCAGAATGGGCCGAGACAGCCGGCCACAGGTCATGGGGCTCCAGCTAAGTCCACAGGACCCCTGTGCACCAAGAACTGCTCCACCATGTGTACCGTGGCTTGCATCCCTGACACCCTGCGGAGGCCACCAGGCTCTGACCATCACACCCGGACCTCAAGGTCACTGAAAGAATAAACTGAGTTCCTACCTTTTGCCCTTCAGAAAGACAAATTCAGTGGTGCATAAAATCTGATCAAAACATAGGACGAAAAAAAAAGCATATGATGAATGTTTAAATAAAAGGGTTTTTTTTAACAATAAAAGGCACCTTGCTACTAATCCCTCTCAAAAAACTACCAGCTACCTGCTTCTACATCCTGAATCCATTCAAAACATTTACAGCAATTTCTGTCAAATGAAAACATTACGGTGTGTCCTCATGAACTTTATTCCCTGGCTCCAGCGCTGCGGAACTTCGAGCTCTTCCCCAAAGTCAAAATGGTCCACACAAGGTAAACATTTTGACTCAATTCAAGACATCGAAGCAGCCACAACAGTGCAACTAACAACCCACACAAAAGAGGACTCTCAGAACTACTTCAGAAGGAATCAAGAAAATTAGGGTAAGTATTCTGGGAGCAAGAGGGAGTATTTTGAGGGATCATGGCAATGTGTCTTTTATTGTAATACATATTTGTAAAATTTAAACATTCACCATTGTTTTTAATCACACTTTGTAAAAAGAACCTCTTTAGCAAGTCATGGTTACCCTACTCAATACTCACCAAAGTCATGGTGCACTCACTACTTCTGGGCACCAGCATTTCCTCACTTTATGCTGGGGGCATCCCCTGTAAGCAGAGAGGAGACTACTCGTGCTGTTCCCTCTGAGATACGAATGAAGCAGACCAGAATTCTAGGCCTAGAAAAAGGCTCTCTAGGGAAAATATTTCAAAAGCTATGGTACTGTCCCCTGGCAAATCAAGCAAAAATTTGCTTAGACATTGCTGAAGAGAATCAAGGTCAAGAGCAGCTGTACCGAAGCATATTTAGGGGCTTCTCTAAAATACATTGCTGCCACCTGCCATGTCAGGTGGCTCCAGCCAGCCCCGATCAGCCTTCTAAACAGCTACTGTCAGCAAACCACTGAAGTGTCCCATTCTCTCTCCACAAAATACTCTAGTCTAGGGGTTTGCAAAATAAGTTCTTTGAATACTAATCCCGTGAGGTGCCCCTTATTACTAAAGAGGAATTTTGTGGCCATTAAAGGCTGGCTATGAGGGTGCCCACTATCTTGGAGTGCCTGAACACACTTCCTCTGAGCGCAGAACTAACAGCATGAATTGTCTTTACAGCAAATAGGTGGCAATAATGAACTCTGACTGCTCTTTGACACTTTTTCTGTCAGGGACAGTGAGAACTTGCGTACTTTTCCTGAAAATATACTATATTGGTCAGGATCCAGCAAAAACCTGGATCGAATTTGGAAGGCTCCAGAGCTTTTAACAACTGCAAGAGACTGTACCAAAACTATGGGTAGAGTGACAGGGAAGCCTAAAGAAAGGGTGAGGCCCCCAGAATTTGGCAGCAGTGAAAACCTGTGACCATTCTGAATCAAAGGTCAGGAAGAGAAGAATATCACTGGAGGCTAGTGAGGGTTGGGCCATGGAGAAGGTTGCCCAAGGAAAAGTAATAGTAAAGAGGCTACCCACTTCCAAAAATATAGCACCAACCAGGGAAGAGCAGAAGAGACCCTCTACTCCACACAGAAGGGGGTAGAGGGGTATGAGTGGAACCATGTGTAGGAGTGACTCTCCTGTGGACAGAGCAAGAAAGAAAATAGTGGCCTATGGTGTGTGGGGACTGAGCATAGGAAAGTGGACTAACCAATACATGGCAAGTGCATCGACAACCAGGGAACAAGACAAAAAATGATGGTCTTTTTACTGTGAAAAGTGCCTCATTATGTTTGTTTCTTCATGCTCTACTAAGAATAGGGAGAGGGTGGGGGGTGCAGGAGGAGAAGAGGAGAAGAGTACTGAGTTTTGCGGTCACCCTTATTTGGCCTAGCATTTCCGTCCAGAGGAAAGCAGCAAAAAGGGATAAGACCCTCTTTCCTGAGTTAAAATAGCTGCCCTTTTGTGCCAGCAGGGATGTTGCTGCATGCTAACGACCATCCTCCCATCTTCCTAGCAAAGGCAAAGAAAACTGAACCAGGCTTTGGCCTGGATACTGTACCTCAGGCAGAGGGCAAGTAATACCCAAGTGGTATTTTGCACTGTATCGTGTAGGAAATAAAAAGACAATCGAACCTCTCTGGGTCAGTCTCTATCTCCTGATGCTCTGAAATTTACACTTTACTGCTATAAGAAAGAAATCAAAAGAGGGTCTGACACAGTGAGGAGAGCTATTCCTAACTCTGATGGATCATAAAACGCTCCTTCTTGGAGATCTATAACATACATTCTTAATATCTCTAAGTAGTTCTCCAGAAGAAAACCCATGTAACTCTGCTTAATCCAGGATTTCTCCTGCTTAGGTGAAAAAATAATTCTTTCTTTATCTAAGTGCCCTTTGGAAAGTACAGTCTTCTTTACATTTCATTTCTGAGTTTCATGTTGAGCAGGAGAAGTAACTGAGTTGTGTAGTAATTCTTTCACACAGCCAAAGAGAAGAGCAAATAGGGCCCTGCTCCATTCATCAGGAAGGCATATGAAAGGCCGTAACTCTTCTTAGGCACACTTAACAAAGGGGATAAAATTGGTTTCAGCCTAAGAAAAAAGGCCATGGTGACCTCCATTCAACCCACTTGCATTTAAGGTGATGAAGACATAGGCCACCCATGCTAAGAAATAACTTGCCTGATAGAACAAGGAAGACTTCTAAGAGAAAGAAAGAAATCTGAGGCATGTGTGGGGGAGGGGAAGAGAAATGGAATCTTAGGAGGAGTGTCTGTGACTTCTCAGATGTGGCCACAGGAGGTTGTGTGGGAGTGAGGCAAGGCTACTTACAACAGGACCAAAATCTGAGGGTAACAAGGACACCTGAGGAAATCGGTGACCAAGGAGAAGCCTGAAAGTCCAGGATGAGGGTTGTAAATTTGCTCTCTAGAGCAACTGGGAGCCCTAGAGACTGCACAGATTCCTGAAAATGAAAATAATAGTGCAGTGCACAGGCCAGCTTGGGAAAGGACCAGAGAGAGGTCAGAGAGCCAGGTAGAAAGTCAAACTAGTCCTCATTTAAAAAGGCCAGGACCAAAATTAGCACTATGACTGGAGCTACCAAGGCAGAGGTTAACCTGAGGAGTAACTAAGTTAGAAACTTTCTTTCTTTCTGGTAAAAATTTTACAAGGAACTAAGGAGGCAAGGGAGTTAAAAATGCACTATGTTTATGAGGCTAATATGGAATTCAAGGCTTCAGATTGTGGTGGATGCCAGCTTGAATTTCTTGGCAACTCTTCCTCTCCATTTTAGTGCTCCATCATTCTCTGGGGTAGCTGGCTTAAACACTTCAACACCTTTCGTGCCCATCGGCTCTGATGCCAGAAACAAAGGCAGTTGGAAGAGGAAATTATGGCCAGAAATAATAGAAATCCAACATGAAAGGAAGGCTGGAATGTACTCTTTGGCCCTAAAGGAAAATAAAAAGGAGGCCTGGAGATAACCTCACAAAAAAATGAACTACAGATCAGTGGTATCCCTTGATCTTGGGCCCAGACTCCTTCCAGGACCTCAGAACCCGGCCTTACCCAACACCTACCTCCACCATGGAGACAAAGTTCAGCTGTCATTCTACATGATCATAAAACACATTTTCACACCAAGTGGATGGTGTTATTCCATCCATTCCAGACTTATGTGTCTTATTCTACAAGCACGTTCTGATAGCGCCCAAACTCATATTCTCACAGGTTCTAAAAACTGATAATTTGAGTTCAGCTTCATAGTGAATGAGGACGCCAACCTCAGCTAGACAGTGGGAAAGAAGTACCCTCTACATCACCTGTACCTGTCCATAACACATCTGCGTTATTTTCCCAGTTTCTCACCCACGAAATTTGCTGGCAGTCGTCCAGTCATTCTCCTGATGACCCAAATACAGAAGTTCGTGATCATCTTTGATCTCTCCTTCTTCCCCATTCAGGTGTTATTATATCTGTCTCCATAATGTCAGTGACAACCATTCTCTCCCTTTTATTTTTTCAAAGCATATTACATAAACTTGGGCCTTTGTATGAACCCATTTTCTGTTACTATAGAGAAATATCTGAGAGGGAGTAACTCAAAAGAAAAGAGGTTTCTTTAGGTCACGGTTCTGGAAGTTCCAGGGCATTGTACCCACATCAGCTCAGCTCTGGGGAGGACTCGTGGAAGAGGGTTTCACACTGATGGAGCATAAACAAGAAGGAAAGATCTCATCACTGGCAGGAGGCCGGAGAAAGACTGGGCTTCCACAAGGTGCATCCCATTAATCCCTTCCGAGCACAGTTCCCCCAGTGATCAATGACTTCCCACTAGGTCACAGCTCCCAAAGGGCCCACCACCATTCAGTATTGCCACACTGGAGATCAGGCGTTCTACACATGAGCCCTTGAGGGACAAGCTGCATGCAAATCACAGCAACTCCCCTCATTTCCATCAAATCCTAACACTGCAGCACCCCAAAATGATTTTTAGGAACTTTTTCTTGTTCTCCAAATTGGCTACATGGCCAGACTAAGTCTCCGAGCACAGGTAAGGTCAAGCTTGTCTGGCTCAGCCGGCACTGCTTGGACTCCAAAATGTCTAAAGCCTCCTTCTCGTAAGATACATTTGTATGCATTAATGAAGCATTAACTGCTTCAGTCATGTGCCAACATAATTCTTGCAACGTACGATGGACCCTAGCTCCCCATTATTTGCTTTGACTGTATTCTGTGCCTCAAGTATGCCTCCAATGTCTCCTATTGGTCTTGGTGACATTATGTACTATATAGCTTTTTCAGACACTTAAGAACTCACCAGTAAAAAATTACTATTATCTCCATCTGCCAAAATCTTGTCCACATCACAATCAACACCCTTTTCAAATGCCGTGTGTTCCCTGGCGCCTCTGTTTAATCCCTTTACCAAGAGTAATTTCTCTCTCTTTTGACCTGTACTGAAGGTTTGGACACAGTTCACATCCTATACAGTCGATTACATTACTGTCTTAGCTCTGCCATTTGAACACAAGCCCTCTGAGGGCCAAAGCAGAGCCTCAATCATGTCCTGCCCTGGCATCTCGCGGCTTAGCACCTGGTTCAACCAATGTTTTCTGTTTAGTGATCGGACACACAAACAGTCTTAGTTAGAACCCACCCCCCTTAGCAAACTGGAAATAAATGGCGAATATGGAATATCAATGGGAGGCATTGCTCCAGCTGCTGCTGCAATACTGTTAATTACACAATACTTTTATTGAGCAATTCGGTGGTAATTCTTACTGCTATTCCTCCTTAATCAGATCCATTGTGCACCATAAAAGAGTAACTGGGATGCAGTTTGTATTCCGCATGCATCACATTTCTTTTTAGCAGGGTCTTCCATATCCATAATCTCATCATTATTACTATTACCCTCCAAAGACGGTTGACTTGCATTAATCAGGCCTGCTGCCATTCCCTTGCCAGATTTTCTGCAGTTTTATTGTGCTTTTGGACATTTTAATTAACTTGAAAAATTAATTTTAAAATCTTACCTTATTAATGCTCTGCCCCCTTGGAAATCCCGTCTTCTTGTTTATTATCACTGACCATTTGAAGACGAGGTCATTAGCGATTAAATCTCCAGAGAACTTCCACACCATCTTGTCTCTGACTCTGTGCTATTTTTAAATGAGAGGAGAATAATAACCCAAAACTTTCAGGGAGGTGGAGGGAGGGGCTCTGCTGCTCGGGGAGTTAAAAGACTTATAATTTCAATTATGTCATAACATTTACTCCTCAACTACCTCCTCTCCACAGCCCAACAACATTAGTTGATTAGTGCCATATACAGAGGGGAGATTTGTTTTACCCAGTTGTTTTACCCGACAGAAACGAATAAGGCAGCAAATCTGGTGACTCAAGAAGAGTGACATGGAGCCAAATAAGCAGAATACATCACATAAAACAAACTTCTTGATCCTCGATGCTCTGTATGGACCCTCAGAAATAAAACAGGATGGTCGCTGAACAACGTGAATTCTTCGTTTTCTCTTTTTTTTTTGTTTTTGAGGGGGGCAGGGTTATGCTGGGGATAGAACTCAGGGCCTTATGCTTGCTAGGCAAGCATTCTACTACTTGAGCTAATTCCCCAACCCCAAGTTCTTCATTTTCTAAATGAGATTGTGTGTGGCAGCTTTCTGGTATTTTAAGAAAATACCTGAGATGATTCACTTATGAAGAAAAAAGGTTCATTTTGGCCCACAGTGTCAGAGGTCCCAGTTGGTCCTTTTGCCATTTGGTCCTATTGCTTTGGGCCTGTAGTTGGCAGCACATCATGGCAGAAGCATGTGGTGGAGTAAAGTCACTGCTTTCACAGCCAGGAGACAAAAAGGAGAGAGTGGGGAGGGGGTCAGAGTCCCACAGTCCCCTTCAAGGCCACACCCCCACTGACCTAACTTCCTCTCACACCTCTTAAATTTCTCACCATCTCCCAGTAGCATCGGCCTGGGAGCCAAACCTTTAACACACTGGTCTTTGGGGGTCATTAAGATTCAGACTACAGCAAAGATGTAGCAACATTGCATTTGTACTAATTCCATTGGTAATACCTTCCTGGGCATTACAATGAGACCATAAGGCCATACTGGGAACGGCCCCCCAGACTGTCCTTCTTATTTAAAGCTGTCTGCCCAGCGTATAGCAAAAGTGAATAAGCCGCATACCTGCCTTCTCCATTATAAAGACTCAAGACCTTTTTGGTATAATTTGTAACAGTATCTCTTGACTTGTAATTATGAGAATCTACTTTAAATTTCATAAGGCCAGAACTTGATATAATCCCATAGCATCTGTTGATAAAGAAAGTATATGACAGAAAGCTAGTATGGCTTCAGTAAATACTCAACAAGAATTCTTATTTTACATTAATATTTATAGATATCAACAACCTCTACATTTAGAACATAACATGTTCCACATGTGTGCCGGACATATATGTACTCAATTTACAGCTGACATATACATGTACTGGGGCACTCTTTGTACCAACTCTGTCACTGGGCTCACCCCAGTCCTACGCCTCTGGCAAGGGTTCAGACTGTCACAAACTGGGAACCATTTAGTTATACCCCATTTTAGTCATACAACCCAAGAAACAAGCATTCGAACCAAAACACACAGATGGAACTTTCAATGTTTTCATCATGGGACCTCTTTTGGCTTTGATTCTACTAAAATGCCTACAATTTCTAGAATAATAGAAAGATGGAGATCTACTCTGCCCAGCCACCCCAAATCTGAGTTTTGTCAACAAACTACTAAGAAACAGATCCCTAGCAAAGCTACTTTGTTGCAAGGATTTTTCAAGGACACAGAGTAATACAAGGGGACCCATTTGCGAAGGGTACAGCCATGTCATTTACTAACTGAGGTTCTTAAGTAACTCACCTAGCATATCAGTTATTTTGATTACCAAATTGAGATGAAATCTGTCTCATAAGGTTATTGAGACTATTAAATAAGTGCACATCGAGAGATTAGCCTAGCGCTTGGAACTAGTAACTACTTAATCAGTGTTAGCCTTTGAGAACAGCAGCAATAGCAATAGGAGTGGTGGTGGAAGACTAGCTGGCTCCCTGCAAACTATACAAGTTCCAATCTCCATGTCCAATCTCCATGAGAGTCTCTGGCCATCTGATGGATACTCCTTGCTAAGGATTGTTTTTCTCTTAGCGTCCTAGTTTCTACTCTTCTTTAATTTGACTGACTATGGCTACAGTGCAGCCCTAGAATAGAGGATCACTGCTGGCAGACATTTTGGCTAGCTCTCCTCCTTATTTATTGTCTTATACATTGAGGAGCACATGTTAGGATCTCAATCCATCCATATTTATGGGATGTATGGTTGCCATGGCACCCACTCTGAATACAACTCTACATGCTGTCATTAGCACCACCAGCCCAGCACCACCAGAAAAACTCAGTCTCTTATTCTCAATTACATATTCTAGGGAAAAGGATGCGATTGGCCTGAATACTGGTGAGGAGTCCATGATAAGTCGCTCATCAAAAGCCAAGAAGGCATAGGCACATCTGGTTGCCAATTCTAGAATAAATTCTGTAAAAAGGGAATGGAAATGAATAGCACGTTAGATCATCTTTTGTTCAGGGGGAGACCATTTAGGGGAGGCCAGAGGGGTTAAGGATAGCTTCACAGCCTTGGTGGCATTTCAGGTGGGATTTAAAGAGTGTGTAGGCGCACAACAGGAGACGCTAGCATTGTAACACATTTTTGTGTAATTTCTACTATGCACAAAGCTCTGTAGTAAGTACTGTTTCATGCACGTCAGCTGATCCTGCCTTCAGGATCTGTCCACTGGTTGAGGAGAGAAGACCTAGACATAGAGAAAAACGGGCTCTACGAGTTCGGATGGTAACAAGGGCCTCTGAACAAAAACAGAGTTTGGCTTCCTGGAGGAGGCGACGCTTGTGCTCAGCCCTGAACTCAGCATGAGGAGGCACAGAGAGAGGGGAGGAAAGCATGGCACACCTCTTTGAGGCTTACAGAGAGCCCATTCCAAAGCGCCTTCTCCCTGCCCACCTTCACTGTAGAGACCAGAAAAGCAACACTCACCTTCCCAACTTCCCTCGCAGCTCAGGGCGACAGAGGACTACTGGCCAAGGAGATGTAAGTGCCAGGGGAGGTCGATCTTGCTCTGTTTACAGAGGGTCAGGCATCCCCCAGCCCTTCCTCCCAACCCAAAAGGATAAGATGGCCAGGACGGCAAGCGTCTGCAGCTGCGGGGGCCTTGTGTGAGAGAAGGGAGCTCCCGCGACAGGCCCGGGCACACGTGTTTGAGTGTCCCCCTTAAAGCTTTCCTTTGCTAATTTGTCAGTGATGTTCCTTATGATCCTAAATGTTTAATTTGGGTCCAAATTTTCCTCTGCTTTCCTAAATAAGTTAATACAGTCCTTCAAGTGCCACACGGTATTTCATTCATGAATCCTCCTGAAGCACCCTGCTCACCAAGTTGGTGCACCTTCCCTAGAGAGGCTTCATCTCGAGGGTTC
>PVJO010007567.1:0-80318 GCA_004026905.1 Hystrix cristata
TATCACTTCCTACATTCTGTCTCAGTTTCTACATTTGTTGAACTGGAAGAAGTAGACTCAACCCCAGTGGGTTGTCTGGGCACAAAAGCAACTCCTCCAGCTAGAGATTTTAGAACAGGGCCTGACAGTGTGCACTCTCAGTAAGGCTAGCTGCCTGATGCTGCAAATCAAACCACCCTATGCTCTCAGTTCCTTCAAATTCTGTGTCCATTGAATGCCTTCATTTCAGGTCCAGGACTGCAAAGCCAGTGGCCAGGGGAAGGAACCGGAGAGTGCCAAAGTGTCTCGACTCTGCAAATCAGTGCTCAGTTCAGATGCCACACACATTCTCCACCCTAGAGCTTGCCACAACAAGAGGGTAGGAAAGCCAATCTTCCGTGAGCTGGAGAAAGCAGATAGCAAGTGCTGGTGTGGAGCACTAATTACTTTCATAGTGATTAATAAATATTAACTGTTAGTTGTCCAGAAAAACATATCACTCACCAAGCATTGACCTATGAGAAGAATGAAGATCATCAGGCATGCAGTAGAACATGGATGCTATCAATAGTGTCTTTGTTTTAAAATCTGAAGGAAAATCAAGATTGCTTTTTATTTCTGTTACTGTGTTTTTTGGCTTTCAACTGTGTCCTTGTGGGTAGCAACTTTACAGAGCTTAAGGTAGATCAATGAAGGAAATGAAGGATGAATATAGCTTTATGTTACTCAGTCTTAAGCTTGTGTTGATTGGCTGCACTGCAAGTCTCCCACACTGTGCATATGGCTTATTGATCAAAACTGCTTCCTTTCTTTTGCACCAGATGAGAACAAAGACCCTTTTACACCCTGGCACTCACACTGACTCCAGAAGGGACTTGTGTACCGACACTTGACTTTATGCTGGAGACAACACAATTGAGAAAGAGCACATGGTTTGTCATTCTATTTACAACAAGGCCTGTCCCAAGAGTGAGCTTCACCTGTCATGAAGCGTGCTTCCAGCTCGTGAAGGAGGGGCTAAGCTTACTTATAATTTTACTAATCAGCGTGGTGAACCCTGCATGTCACTTTGGTTGAGATGATTTATCACAGAAAATCCATTAAATCCAGTTCCTTCCTTCCATAAGCAAAGTTTCTGCTTTGGAAAAAAAAAATGCAATTTTAGACTTTAGCCTCCTGATTGCATTTGCTCTGTAGTGTTCATTGCTCTAGTCCACACAATAACATACTCAGCAGTGAACAGATTCCTCTTTTTGCTTCTGCTTTGCTTGGTCTGTGGCCTGTAGTAAAAGATAAATATATGGAGGGAAGGAAAAAGGAGGGAGAGAGGAAGGGATGGACAAGTAGATGGACAACAGTGGGATGGATGAAGGGAAGGAATAAGAGGGATATGGAGTGGGTAGCGATAACCTAGTGGTGTGGGCCGAGAGAGGCAGGATAACCTGGTGATGAGAGAAAGTCCTGTGGAGTTACACTGCTGGGTTTGAACCCCAAAACCCCCACATACTCACCACATGGCCCTGGGAACACTTAGGTTCCTCAGTCTTCTCAACCACCCCCAGGACTGACTGAGGCTATGATGAGGACTGAAGAGGTGGGTACCCAGAGAGCGCTAGGAACAATGTCTGCTGTCCATCTCTGATGTCACCACTGTCCTTAACTGAGAGGCAAAACTTCCCAGCACCTGTGGGCTGGACGGAACTCGTGTGTAAGAGCTCATGGTACAAATCCTGTGGGCTCTGGACAGAGGGCAGCCAGCCAGAAAGCCAGGAGTGGAGCCAAAGTTTTTGTGGTTTCAAAATACTCGCTCACCTCTGACCTTGGCACATCAGGGCTGACAGGAAGCCTCATGGAGTGAGTGATGCACTCTTGGTGAAGGGCAGATGAGTCTTTAAGAAAGGCTCTGCTGTTCTCCAACGGGGGTGCCTTTGGCTCACACAGGCATCATCTCAGTGCTCCAGGTCTACAGCCAGTGTCTTCTCACTGCTTTCTCTCTCTTCCATTCATTCACTCAGGAAACATTTGCTAAGTGTCTACTGTGAACAAGGATGCAGGTCTGGGCTCTGTCACTTCTACTCACATGCCCTAGGCTGGTCTTTTCCTGTAACTGTCTTTCTGTCCTGCATTGTGTGGCCCACAGTTACTGAGGAAGCTTCCATGAGGAGCTGGAAGAACTGGGTAATTTCACATGGCTCATGGTTCCCTTTCTTCTTCCCTCCTCAGAGTCAACCCAAATTTCTTTCTTGAACTCTGTCTGGAGAAGTTTCCCAAGGAAGACGTGTGGGTAATAGAAGGTTCTGGAAGGAAACCTGGGGTGAGCGGGCTGGCTGTGGCCAGAGAGTGCAACTCCTCCTTCCACACGCAGGGTGGGCAGTGAGACAGAGGGTAAACAAGCTTGTTGGTGGGTGCAGCGGCTCCACTGGACACCTCCGAGGATGAGGGCGACTCATACGGATGTGAGATGAACTGATCTGGAGCAGAGATATGGGCTGCCCCATGTGGAAGGTTCTCTTGACTTTAGGATCTTCATATCTTAGGCTGTGTGAGATTTCTGTCTCCAAAGATGATCAGAATCAAGAATGAGGAGCCCAGAAGAAGAGAGGCCATTTATACCTGTCCCCAGAGTGGAGTGGGGAGGCAGCAGGGAAATATTCTTACAGCTGTGCTAGTGAGGAAAATGCCCACTGCACTTCGGAATGAAGATAAGCTATAGAATCCCAGTAACTGCGTCAGGACTGTGCCAAGAGGTCCACGGAGTGAGTGGCAGCAGCTGCCTTCCCCACCCATCCAGAGCCTGTCACCCCTCTCTGCTTCTTTGCTACCTGGGTCTGTTGGAGTGGCACCTGCTCACACCTGTCACCTCAGACAACAGGTCTCAACAACATTCTGTGCCCTAGGAACCCCATGCCACCTGCAGATGAGCGGTCGCCGGCTGCGGCTGGGCAGGGCTGGAGTTGGGGAAGCCCCTTAAACATCTCGTGGACAGCCTTCTATGTATGCTCACCTGCCCTGTGGGTGTCCTTTTTGGAACCTGTCCTCCTGCTGACCCTGCCAGGGCCCTGCTCCTCTTTCACTTGTGTGCTCTTCCTCCTCCTGCCAGGATAGCAGCAACTCCCCTTTTTGCTCACACCCTGTACTTTTCTTCCTAGGGCTTTTTGTCCCTTGCTTCAAAATGTTCTGAAAACAGAACAAAAATTCATCTTGGCGTCCTTTCCTTAGCTCTGGGCCTCTTGCACTGACTCTGGGCCCCTCCCTATTCGTGTCCTCACTCCTCAGTAGGCTACTCCTTCCCCACCTGTTTTTCTGGTTTCTTCCTTGACCTATGAATATCAGCCAGCTGAGAACACAGTCTCAAGCCTCGTTCTCTACACTTAATCTTCAGACTCATGGCCCTGCGGCTCCTCTCTGAGTGTCAACCCCAAGTCTGAGCTCTGTTGTCCTCTCTGCTGGCCTCCAGATCCACTGTTCCACGCTGGTGTCTGACGGACACCTCTAAATCTCTGTTTCCCAAGTGAAACCCTTTCCAGCCAAACCGGCTCCACAGCTTTCTTTCCCATCTCTTCTCTATGTCCCAGGAGTGCAGGCCACACCTGCCTCTCACCACGTATCCAACTCATGAGCTCGTGATGTTGCCTCTGACCTCAAAGTAGATCCAGGACAGTCACTTGCAGGCTCTTAGTATGATATTTGTATTTAATCTTGACAAAATTCTTCACACATTGCCCTAGTTTTCCAGATGAGGAAGTACCCATGGGCCTCCAGTGACAGGTGTCATCCTGTGGGCACTCCATGGCAGCTATCTTTGGATGGGCTGGCCTCAGCTGCCTGCCCACTGGCTTCCTCCTCTGCGCAGATGCTCAGGCGGAGGAAAGAGGGCTTTATCAGGTTGCCAGTGTCATTCGGGGAGGGGAGCAAGGACCCCAGAGCCCTGTATTTGCTGCCTCTTTGAAGGCTGCCTGGCTGTACAGGGTGGGTGTTTAGGACCCTCTCCCCAAATCAAAGTTATTTTGTCAGGAAAAACTGTGTCTATGTTTCATGCTGAAAGGGAGCTCTCAAGAGAAGTGTCTGGAGGGCTATGGAGAGAGGCTGCAGAGATGGCAAGCGACCCCCATGGGCCTCCTTCCCGTTAAGTACTAATGGCCCTGGCACCTGCTCTTCACACCTGCTTATTCCCAGGGGACAAGAGCCTGGCCTTGCACAAAGAGGGCTGCGTGTCCAAGTGCTGCCCTTGGCTGTAGACACACGGAGTTGGTAGCTTGCCTGAGATGGGGCCCATGCCTTGCTTCTTGACACTCTTTCCACAGAGTGGCACAGAGATGGTTCAAGAATGGTGACAGGCAACCCTGGGATAGTGAGAGAGCCCCTTGGCCCCGTGCATCTGTGCTAAACCCTACTGCAGGAACCCTTCACGCCCTCTCCATTCCATTCAAAGTATCTATTATTTCTAACTCTCAGCAACTGACATTTCCCCTTAGTTCCGACCTCTGGCTCCTCCTTCTGATCCAGGTTGGTGAGCAGTTGAGCCTCCTGGCCCCTTCTTCAGGGGTCCTGGCAGGCCACTCATGACCTGGGCTTTGATGTCCCCCATCAGCAGAGCAGCAGGATCCCATGGCCCAGTCTGTGGCCGGACATACCCAGATTCCATGTCCTCACACACCGCCATTGCCCTCAGGATATAGAGCCTGTCGCTTCTTAAATAGCCTTTTCTAGACAGCCTGACTCCAGATACTCATTTTCAGTGAAGCCTTCCCTGTGTCACAGATGCTGAATACCAGATTGCAATAGGCTCCCAGTGGCTCCCAGTGAGTCGTCTCATCCTCAGAGTTCAACTTTTGTATCGGAAAGGAAATGCCCCTTTAGTTAGAGAATGGGTGTCTTGTGCCTGGCCTTGCTGTGGACTTTCTAAACTTGACATTGGATGTTGAAACAAAGACCTAATGATATGCCTCCTGAGAACATGCATTTGAATGTCTATTCCCATTCCAGTAAGGGGGAAGCGATTGAACTAGAACGTAGGCTCCAGTCCTCACCTCTATGACAGGCGTGCACATGGTGGGAAGGCTGGGAGCGCCCCTGGTCGAGATGCTGTGGAAACAGGTGCTTTGCCAGGTGCCAGCAGATGTGCACCTGTGGCAGGACACCACTGATGCTGACCCACGGTCCCAGTCCTGCTGATTCACCAGATAGGCACATCAGCAAAATGTTGAGAACAACTGGATGTGACAACCGCCAGATCTGCTTGAATAATATGCTGCTATCAGGGAAGAATGGGAAGGGTCTTCAGAATGTGAAGTTAGGGGGAAAGTGAAATGTAGAGCTACAGATAAAGGGAAGGATAATAATATACGTTATCATTTGCTTGCATTTACAAGACAAAACACAGAAAAGTAAGCATAGACTGAGGACAAATGGTCAGTTATAAGGTGAGCAGGGAATTGCACGGATGAGGCCTGCAAAGGTGTGACTTCTGACTGTTCTGTCTTTCAGTATTTTCCTAGCATTTGAACAGTGACAAGTGTTCTGCAGCTGGAGAGAAAGCTGGAGATTGAGAAAGAGCAACAATAGAGGTCATGCTTCCTTCCCTTCCCTGCTGAGCACACTTGGCCTTCTTCCTCCAGGGGAGCCCATCTTGAAGCTTCCTCTCAGACACAGCCCTGGCCCCTGTAGACCGCAGCGTCTGCACATTTACTACAGCGTCTGCTTCATGCAGCCTCGTGTAATAGTCAGTAATTAACCTGCCTGTCTCGGCTAAATGATACTCTTCTTGAGGAGAAGGCCCTGGTGTTAACTCATCACAGCCTTTTGTGCTGAGTGAGTCAATGAATATTTGTTGAATGAATGAATAATTTGGGGGAGCCCCAAGAAGACTCATATCTACATTAGATAATTTCAGGAGTGTGTTAATAACTAGAATTTTCTCTAGGAGGAACTGGGGCACTGGAAGATGTATGGGAACAAATGTCAATCTCTGGTTGACCCAGAAGGCCACGGTCCCCCAGCCTCCTCCAGGCTCATGGGCTGTCACACCTCACTCCCAGGGGAATGGCAATTCTGGTGTCCAACATAAGGGCAATGGCCTACCATGCTGCACTTTTCTAGTCCATGCAGTGTGTCTATTCAACGCTGAGTAGATGAAAAATTTCACAAATTAAATAAAATGTAATGTTCAGCTAATGAAAATAAGAGAAGGTATATGACTCTATAAAATCAGGGTCTTTTCTAGGCAATATTGAAGCAGCACTGGCAGTGTACCCTCTTACTGTTATCACCTAACAGAAGGCATTTGTTTCCAGTTCAGGGCAGAGACTGCCCCCTTCCCCATTCACCCACTGTCATCCAGAGGATCTGCAGTGGAGCTTGGGGTTCACTGTGTCCTGCATGAGGCCCCTTCTCAGACAGCATTTTCCATATGAAGTTTACCTGTGAACTGAATGTATTTCTTCCAGCTTGCTACCCTCTTGAACTTGGCACTATTACCAAGAGGAGAATAACCCAGCTCCTGCCCTCACAAGCAAGATCCAAACACATCTAAAGAATTAACCAGAGGACAAAGCAGAGTGACTGTGGCTGGTGCTCAGTGCTGGGTGTTGGGAGCACCAGTGGACACCAGTCAGGGAAGCCAAGTGCCGTGCCAGCCCTGGCTTCAGTATCAGAGGGACTTCAGAGAGAGCATGAATCACAAGACTAGAGGCTTTGCACAGAGCTCAGAAATTAAGACAGTATCTTGACGAGACATCTGTTTTGGAGGGAAGACTCTGTGTCACCAGGTATGAGGGGTGTGTCTGCATTCCCAGCCAGCTGTGGGTGTTGTGGTGATGGGGTCAGGCTGGAAGTGAAAATACCTGGATCCTCTCTAGAAATTCATCCTGGTTCTGTTCCCTCTGGGCCTTATGTGTGAATGTGTAGAAGGTGACTTTCAGCTTCTCTTCACCTGCTCTATGCTTACAGGTTGTGGGCTCACACATGCAGACCCACATCCTCCCTGCCCAGCCTAGAGTGCCTGGTTGTTCCCTAGGAGACAATGCCTTCTGCCAGATCTGGGTAATGCCTGGTCTCAAGAAACTCAGGGTAGCTCCTCCTGTGTCAGTCTACATAGGTGTCCCCAGTAAGAGCCTCCAGACTGTTTAGGGCCAGGGCAGTACTCCAGGGAGAAAGCCCTAGAGGCAGCAAGTCCGGTGACCCCTTGGTGTCAGCCCCCCATTTCCTGAACCTGGACTGGCTGCTGGCTCTCCCCAGTTTCAGGCGGAAGGAGAAAGAGAGAAAAGGAAAGACTAGCCAACAAAGCTGTCACCACTTTTTGTTGCCCCAGCTCCTCTCCTTGGGCTGCAATTAAACAGCCAGAGTTCTGGTTTGTTTATGGCCCTGGTCTGTGGGTACTTGGGATCAACTCTCTGCATTGTGATTTTGGGCCAGTTCACAAATTCTTTTGAAGATATTTTATTATGAGGGCTAAGATCCCTGAGTGAAGCCAGATGGGTCCCTCTGATCTGCCAAGTAATCAACCTGAGTCTCTTATGTAACTTACGCCTGAAATAACAAACACAACTCTGGCTTCTCTGGACTCACAGGCAACAAGCGGGCAAACAGGTTGAACACCCTCCTTGGAATTCAGAATCCCTGCTACAGAAAGAGTGTGAGCTCCTGTCAAAGTACTTCCAGAAAGGCAGCTTTAAGTACCTGAGCCTGTTCTGCAAACTCCAGGGATGGCAGCTCTGTTCCTTCCGGCAGATGGGGCTTGCCACACCCATCTGCTGGCTGTGCCACCCACCCAGGTGTCTCTCCTGCCACTGTTTCCTTGGAACTGAGACAGGGCAGAATCCAGGACTGGCTGTTAGCATGAGGTTGCTCATGAAGACACAGTGAAATTAGGCAGTTGTGGGAGTTTGGAGTCTCTCAATTCCTAGAGAAAAGGTGGGAAACTAGTCAGATACCATGAGGGAGAAGAAGCAAACATTCTGATTATCTGATGTGCACTGCGAAGGCCTTGTCATGGCCACAGAGGACCTTCTCCTTTGACATGGACAGAAGCATCCCTGCTTTACATGTAAGGAAACTCATCCAGGGAGGTGAAGGAATTGTCCTACAGTCACAGGGCTTGTCGATTGTGGAATATTGTGCATTTCTAATAAGACTGATCTTATGGGTCATCAAGAGTCACTAAAACTTAGTGAAATATACAAGCTTTTAACAGGAATATATGGGAGTCTGAAAATCAGAGAAAACATGCTAAGATAGGAGAAAGGTTCTCAGAGTAAAAAAGGAAACGTTCAAGAAACTGGAATCCCAAGGGGAATAGAAAACTTAATTTTATGGCTGCTTATGTTATCATTTCTTTTTCAAAAAAATCAAATTGTGCATTCTTTTTCTTCAAAGTTCTTAGAAAATGAGGCCAATTTTTAAAACAAACCCCTCTCGTGCACGCTTCTCTGGGGGCCTCCCCTTCCTTCCTTATGAGAAACACTTCTGAAAGCTTTTAGAATTAAGAACGTAAGTCTTCTCCACCTTCAAAATGTTCCCTGTTGTGTAAAACATGAGAAAATTTTCCATCATGGCAATTTTTAACCTTCCGAGGTAGAAAAATTCTTTGAAAATCTGAAAAGGTGCAGACCCTCTTCCCAGAAACACACAAACACAAAAATGTACAATTGTTCTTAAAGTTCCAAGAGTTTTAGTACAGATGCCTTGAAACCTGCCAGGTGCCCATGTCATTCTCCCCTTGTGCAGGGCCCTGGTTTTCTTGCCCTGTCCTGCCCAGTGAAGCTAACTCACACACAAGATTTACTAGGTGGCAAACAGGTGAGCACTTCGTAAGCAGCCACACCTCACTGCCAGTGTTTTTAAGTAATCAAATAAACTAGTCTAAAGGTGTGTTCCTTTCCACTACTCTGAAAGTGCCTTGCCTCCAAGGGGAGGGACCTCTCCCAGGTGAGCAGAGGTGTTGGGAGCAGAGGGCCACCTCGGGCACTGACCTGGCAGAAGACCTTAGCTCCCCCACGCTCAGTCTGCAGGTGCCTTGATCCCACACCTGTTCAGTCAAGAGACTGGCTGTCCTGCAGCAGATGGCTGAGGCAATGCATGGCAGCTCCCTGGTAATCATGGCAAGCAGCACTTCATAGTCTGCAGCCTGACTGTGGGTGAATTTTCCTGCTCCAGAGGGCTCCGTGTGACACCTTTGAGTAGGGAATTCTTGCTGTAAGTCAGGGCACCTTGCAAATAGGAAGTCCCTATACACCCCTTTCCCACTGGGACCTCAGTCTCTGTGCCAGGCTGAGGACAATCGGGAGAGTACCTCAGGGTCTTCATGGTTTGGGAGGAAATTCCTAGGTGCAAGTCTTGACCTCCCCAGGGCCAGCTGCTGGTGGGCTCCCCACACCAGGAGCACAGACTCCCCTGTTTTGTGTCCTGTGTACCCAGGTCCTGGGATGCTGCTTGCTGCATGACGATGTTCAGGGCAGTGAATGAAATAGAATTTCATCAGCAAGGTCTACAAATCATGCTGGACGATCAACTGAGTGTAGTTTGGTTCAAAGGCAGAGAAGGGAGGGAGCAGGGAAGGGCTTGGAGGTCCCTGGGGACTGGACTAGCACCCTCAGGACACAGGTGGTCATGTGCTTGCTCTCTTGTAACTCCTTTCCTTCCCAGTTCGTGCCTGTGTCTCTATACAGACACACACACACACACACACACACACACACACACACACACAAATATATACTACACTTGAGTGCAGGAATTAAGTAAATGTGATTGTACTCTTTCCTCTTTCCTTTCCTCATTTCTCCCTTCCTTCTTTCTTCCGGAACAAGGGCACTAGTAAACACAATAACATATAATGAAATAAGAAATATTTGAAAGTAAGTATTTGTTGTCTCTGTGCTGAAACATGGTGTTAATTTAAAATAAGTATTTTCACATTGGTTTGGTGCATTTAAACCACCCAAATTGGTAAACAGGCACAAACTGACACTGTTCTAAATGCATTATTTATTTTGCTTAAAAATTGATGGCACGCCCATCAATAATGCAGCCAACCAGAGAATGTTAATTCCCCTCAGGCTAAGTGCCTATGCTTTTCTTGCTGATCCACACTCCACACCAACTGGACCCAGAGTCCCTGTAGAGAGTCAAGGCTGCCCAGCCCTCAGGCAGCCCAAATGGACGCTGGTCCGTGTTGCCCCTGCCCTACTGAGAGGGAGACAGCCGTGGCCTGCCCAGGACTCCATGTGCCTCAGGAAGGGCAGGCTGTTTGCAGCAAATACTAACCCCAAAAGACTTAGCTCTTGAGGATTTGAAGTTGCAAAGCAACCTCAAAAGGGATTAAGATCCCTGGTGGGTGAAGGCCTGTCTTGTGCTCTCTGGAATGCGCTGAGGAGGAAGAGCAGAGGAGGCTATAGCAGAAACCCACATGGGTGGAGCTGTTCCTCCTCTTTCCACACGGGACTTTCTAAAGTTCAGTTTAAAACTGAAGTTCTTTACTGAGAAAGCCTCAGGGCCCAGGCTTTGTAAATCCGATTATCAGAAAGTCCCAAGTTACCAGCAGCCACTCGGTAAAGTGTCAGGTTGAGCACCTCATCATCTTCCCAGACCCAGGAGACCAGCCAGGTTTGGAGAAGGCTCCTGGCCAGAGCCAGCTCTGCACCACGGTGGGCTCGGTGGTAGACAGGAGGGCCAGGTAGACGGCACAGAAAGCAGGCCCCGGCCCGCAGACCGTGCTTCTTGGTACTGTCCTGACATTCTTGCCTCCATCTGAGTTCCAGGAGGGATGTTACTCTTCCTTGGCAGCAAAACTTACCCTGCAGGGTGGGGAGCCCATAAAAGACAGCCCTCTTGATTTGTGTCATTTGAGGATTCCCATGTCCACATCCATGATTTAGCAGCAGATAGTTGGCACATCTAGAAATTCCTGTGCTTGAATTCTGCGTGGGAAAGACAGAGCAGTACTGCTCCTGGAGGCAGAGATATTCCTTTTTGGGGCCTGAGCCACTTTCTTTCCCAAAGCCAAAGGGACATTCTCTTTGGCCAGATCCAACATGTGAGGTCCTTTTTTGGGATGGAGGTGCACTACGGGGGTGACAGAGATCACTGAGGAAAGATGCAGGACAGTGCCCCCTGCAGAGCACCCAAGGTACCCTCATGGAGGTGGGCTGGTGCTGGGGTCTGTGCTCAGAAGACAGAGCCAGAAGGAAGTGAGAGCTTTGGCTGCCAACATGATGCTTTTAAGTCTTTAATACAAACAAACAAAAAACCCCAACAAAACAAAAATTTGTGTTTTTAAATGAAATTTCATCAAGCGTGGACAAACCAGTGGATACGTAGGGTAGAATTCCTGGTTAGCATCCTGAGCCCAGCCCCCATTTCACAATTGAGGACCCCAAAGTGGTGAATGGGAGGTGAAGCCAAGGCTGAACTGAAGTTTCTTGGTGATCAGTCCCCAAATCTGTCCACAATGCCATGTGACAGCTGTACCCAGAAAGAGGGCTCCTGGTGGGTGTGATGCTTGGGTGCAACTTGGGGTACTGCTGCAGCTTTTGCTCACCTGCCTCCAGAACCTGAGATCTGAATACATTTGTATTTACCCAAGAGCTGGCCACCCTTGCAGAGAAATGAGTGTCCAGCCTCTCTTATCTGAGGAGAGTCACCAGATGCCCTGGGATTCTTCCAACATGGTGTGAGGAGAGGCCTGGCGACTCTCTCACTGATACTGGGAAAGAGCCCCCGGCCTGGGGCAGCTTCTGATAAGGAGGGTCAGACGAAACCTCCCAGAAATGCTTGGAATTTGCTCGAGCATGCCTGTGTCTTAATGTGACCTGCAGGAACAGCCTGGGGAGGCCCATGGTGGGGAGCGAGGCTATCAGGCTGGGCCCCACTCCCACACCTCAGTGACTTTCCCCGGGTCACCATTTCTTTCTTTCTTTTTTTTTTAATTTACCAAGAACATGTATTGGTATATTGTATACATAATGATCACATTCATCATAGTTAATTTATACCTTTACATGATATATCTTGGTTTCCTCCCTCTTCCCCACCCCCTCTTCCACTCCTCCTCCCCTCCTTATTTACAACAGCTTTATGTACATTTTTCCAGTTTTTGCCCTTTTTCCTTTCTATTCTTTTTCGCTTCCTTCTTTTCCCCCTCCTCCCTTTTGCATTTCTAGCAGGAGAAGCTTAGACTTTATCTCTCCTATCTAAAGCCTATCTCTGGACTCTGAGACCTGGTTTCAGATCCCAGGCCCAGAGCCTGCCATGCAACCTCAGGCAAGTTGTTTAGTTTTGCTGGGCTGCAGCTTCCTTATCTGTAAGACAGTCCTGTTAGGATCCATTGAGATAACTGAACATTCCTAAGTCTGGCCTCATCCACCAGAGGTGGCTCCATTTAGCACTGCGTTGGCCTTTGACTGCCCAATAAGTGCCTCCATCTGACCTGACCATTGGGCTGTATAGAGCTCGACATTCCCCAGTGACCAAAAATTTTAAGCCTGCACAGAAATGCCGTTCTGCGTGGAAACCGTGGCAGAATCTGGTGCAGGGTTTAAGATTTGTGGATGGAGAATTGAGTGACTCATGCTCCCTGTTAGTATAAACAACAACAGTGGTTCTTAACATGCCCCACCCCTGGACTGTAATAGCTCCACTCGAGATATATAATCTGCCCCAGAAAAGGCACACAGGCGTGTACTCACTAAGTTCTGCATTCAAACCAGAAATTTCATGGACTTCTAGGCTTTGAATATTTCTTTCTAAACAGGAGCTCTAGGACTATTAGCTGCGGCAAGCTGCCTGGCAGGAAGGTTAGGGACTTACTGTGGATGGCTGTACTTAGCCAACTCTCTTTCTCCTAAAGATTATTACAGGAAGCTAAATTAGATAGAAATTAATAGGCAATCAGACAGGGCTAGGCCCTCTAGGGAGTCAGTGCAAAAGACAAGAACACATCAAAACTGTGACTGGAAGCACATCTGAAGAAGGCAAGACCTTGATATTAAAGTCACAGTGGCCAGATTTACATACTTCCCTAAGGGACAAATAGAAATTTGAGATGATACTGTAATTGGTACCACCCTTTTGGGATTTCTTGTAGACATAGACCAGACCGTTATCTCACTACAGGTAGGCCTCCCTTTCCCACCCACTAAGACTAAAACTAAGACTAAGACTACTAAAACTAAAGAGAAGACTAAGACTATAGATTATTGACCAAGATTAAAGATATCATCCATATACCCTTTCTACGTGTCCCACTTCACTATTGGATCAATATTAGCTAAGCGGCTAGACTTGTAATCTTATTGGTTGCTTAATAGTTTGACCTACATTGTATCCACCTCATGACTTGCCCTATAAAACATTCTCGGAGAGATGACCTCAGAGGCAACCCACTTGGGACCCCTCCTATCGCTCAGGAGCTCTTCCTACTTCCATTCCCCAGCTCCCAGTTGTGTGTACCTCCCTCCTTTGAGCACTCACACTCCCCTCTTGAGTGTGTCCTCTCTCCCTCTCTCTCTCTCTTTCAATAAATCTTTCCACTCTTAACCACCATTGTTCTTTGGAATTCATTCTTCGAATTCGGGGAACACAAACTTGACACATCAGGTTGGAAGTCATATCTCTCCTATATCGAGATGAAGGTTTCATTGTGGGTGACTAAGACGACTGATAGAGGGTTCTCTGCTACCATTGTTGGGCCTGTGGAGGCCAGAGATCCTGACCCGACAAGCCCCTTTCCACAGGGACAAGAATGCTGCTATGACAGTAGTGACAATGACCACATCATCTATCACTTCCTGAGTGCCAGCTGTTATAAACACTTCCTCTGTCCTCAGGTCCATCTGGCTCCTTGCAGTTGACTGCCACACCGTCAGTGGCATGAACATGAAACGTTATTCTGAATTCACACTTTCTTTCCATTTCTGGGAACAGTCTGTGTCAGTTGGCATTCAGCGAGAGGAAGAGAACCAGTGGAATACACATTAGGTGATTTGGTACAAGGTGTGGCATGTGTGGTTGTGGGGCTGGGCAAGTCCACAGAATAGGTCACCAGGAGGGGCAGGTGAGACCAGAGTGCGGGTTTCTGAAGCTCTTGTCCACAGGGGCATATTCTCAGCTGGAAGCCTCAGTTCTTCTCAGAGGGCCTTCTTGACTGAACCAGGCCCACCCAGGCTACCTAGCACAATCGATCCTACTGTGTGTATGTTGTCTAATTATGGACTTCAGTTACTTTAGCAACCTTCACAGCAGCACCTGGATAGGCAGGTTGACATATAAAGGGTCTTTACACAGGGTTCCTTGTCATGGTATTGGGCCAAGACTCCAGGTTGGCCGCACAGTCCTGAGGGGAAAGGGCCAACATTTACGTGTGCATTGCTCAACTAGGATGGCCCCAAAGCCTCATGTTCAGAAGGTGATCAGATTATGGGAGTGGTATAGCTGGCTTGCTGGTAGGAGGCAGGGTCTGTAAGGGAAGATGGGCCACTGTGGGTCTGACCTGGAAGGGTGTATCTGCCCCCCCCAGTTCCTCCCTTCTCTCTTTGCTTTCTATCTGCGGGGAGATGAGCAGCTTTCCTCTACCCAGGCCCTTCCACCATGTCAATTTTGCCCAGAGCCAGCCAACCATGCAAGGATTGAAACTTCTAAAATGTGAGCAAAACTAATTTTCTCCTCCTGTAAGTTGTGGGTGTCAGATATTTTGTTTCAGTGATAAGGAAAGTGACTAAGACAGTGCCTGTCGGGTTAGGTGTATTAAATGTTTGTTTTGTGTTGCTGGGCATTGAACCCAGGGATTGTGCATGCTAGGCAAGTGCTTTATACCAAGCTATACCGGCCATCGAGTTCCTCAATGCACTTTTGACTTCCAGTATTTTCAGTTTACAAGCTTGTGGGGATGTGATTCTCCCCCATTACATATGTGAAGGAATACCTGTATCCTTTTCCATTACCCCTTCTGTGTCCTCTTTACCCTCCCCGAAGATTGGGCCATACTCTTTATCTGGCTCATTTCCTAACGGGCCTGGGTCATTAGAAAGCCTTTCAGAATTGAGTTATGGTGTTTCGTTGACCCGGACGCTCAGGACATAGTAGTACTGAGATGTGGCCTAAGGGATCTCCTGTGTTCCCAACACACTGTTGCCTACCACTGTGGAATGCTGTGCGGTTTCACCTTGGCAGTCTGGATTGCTTGCCATGGCTAGCACAGTAACTCCCTTCTTTGCCTGTTGACTGAGAGACTTGAGGGGCCCTAAATGGCCGGGCGGCATCTTAGCTTCCGGCACAATGGATCATTGTTGTGTCTCCTTGGTGGAAACATTCCTCCCAGTCTAGTAGGGCCAAGGTCAAGGAGCTGGGAAGCAAATATTTTGTTAGTGGGTCCCTAGGGGCAAGAGCGAGTAGAGCCACCCCCATTTCACTGTCTTAGTGTAAAATAGGGAAGTGTCCCTCTTTTTTGCTATGGAGGAAGATAGGCACTTTTACCTTTTGCTTTTTCAAGTAGAAATAGACAGAGTTAATGAAAAATAATAAAGATGTGGGCATTGCAAAGCCAAAGAGGGCACTCAAAGTCTTGGATGTCTACTTTTATCCTGCACTTAGTGGTGAGAGAAGCCCTTCTGCTGTGATCCAGCAGTACACAGAATCCTTAGGACACAGACATACACACACACACACACGCATGCACAGTGCCTGAATCTACTCAAACCCACTCAGCTTGTGCCTGGGTCCCAGCAGAGTCATTTGCACGTCACCCACTCATTCATTAACTCATTCCCCTATTGTTCCTTTAATTCACTTGTTTATTGAGCAAAGCTGGTGCCCAGCCCAGCTTGGGGCGGGGGACTTCCCATCGACTGAAGTGCATCCCCACCTCAGCCTTCATAATGGATGCACCCTGAGAACATATTGGATCAAGACCCTACACTCCTGACCCAGGATCTTACAGTGAAAAGAGGACAACCTCCTTCTCATCTCTGCTTTCCTCCACCTTAGTGCAGTGTATTTGGATCAAAGTGCAGCTAGCAGTTAGTGATGGTGTTATCTTCTTGGAGCATGTCACCTTCTCCTTAGAGAGCACACTTCTGACAAGAAGTCCAGACACAACACACAAAGCTTCCAAAACTCATTTTGACCCCTGGAGAGCCAGAGTCGCAAATATTTACTGAAAATAAGAGAATCCATTAATAGAATAAAAGAGAGATGCCACATGATATTATTATGGATAAAGGAAAGTATTTGATATACTTAATGATAAAAATATTTGGCAAACATTAAATGGAATTTCTTCAAGATGGGAAAAAGTCTGTAAAATCTACAATTAGCATCCTACTTAATTGTGAGCTAACAATGATTTTCTTCTTTGGAAACAAGGCTGTTCTCACCACGTCCATTCACCACCATGTTTGAGGATGTTTGTCAAAGGACCTAGTATAGTTTGAACATTTAAAAAAAAAAACACAGAGAATTTATACTACCTGAATTCACAACTTACTGTCAAGGAAGTCGGGTATTGGCAAAGATGAACATATACATCACTGGAGCAAAACAGACTGTCCAGAAATAGATCGATACTTACAGAGTCAATTGATTTTCAAGTAAGGTGCCAACTCCATCAAATGGAGAAAGTGAAATCTTTTTACATAAATGTTTTTGGTACAGCTAGATGTCTCTATGGAAATAAAAAGGAATCTGACCTTTTTCTTTCTGCCAACACATAAGTTAATTTGAATGAATCATAGACCTAAACATAATATTTCTAGAAAGAAATATGTATGACCCTGGGGTACAGACTTGTCACTGTACATAGGCAGCTAGTGTGAAAAGGTGCTAAGTACCATGAGTCACCACAGAAATGCAAACCCAACCAAGGTGCAATGTTATTTCACATTGTTATCGTGGTGGGAGTATAAGCATGAATAACCACTCTGGAGTGCTCTGCAGCTTCCTACTTGAGTTAAATGTATGTCTTTCAGGGCTGGGGGTTCAGCTTAGTGGTACAGCACATTCTTAGCATGCATGAGGCCGTGGGTTCCAGCCCCAGCAGGAAAAATCCTCCCTGAAAACCCAATATGCATCTTTGCTATGATGTAGTGATTCCACTTCGAGGTATTTATTTACCCAAGGGAAAAAAAAATACACACCCATCCAAGGACTTGTTCCAGAATGCACTGGGTAAGCCAACCTGGAAACAACCCACATGGCCAGCATTGTGGCTGTGGGTTACAAACTGTGTTGGACTCACACAAGGGGATATTGTTCAATAACAAAGAGCAGAAGGCTGATGTGGCAGCCACATGGCCACGTTGCAAGTCACCATGAACCCAGAAAGAACCAGTGTGAAAGGCTGTGCTGTGTGGTTCACTGATGTGGAGTCAGGAACAGGCCGGATGGGAAGCAGCACAGGAAATGTCCTGGGATGATGGAAGGTGCACTGTGTATTTTATTTTGTGTGCAGCTACGTATCTCCAAGTGTGAAGATGCTTTGAGTTAAACCCATGAGACTTATATGTTTATATTGCATTAATTATGTGTAAATAAAAAGAAGGGAAAGAGAAACTGCACTTGTGTTTTGCTCCCTTTGTCTTCGTTGGGCTAAGCTCCATTTGGCCTTTCCTCCATGGGAACCCAGAGCCCCACCCAGTGTGGACAGACCCCAGACCCAGTTTTTCACAAGCTCTTGGGCTTGCTTCCTTTTACCTTAGGCACATTTTCTTTGAGCCAGAGTTTCCCCAACTGTTAATTAGGGTAAGACCTGCTTTGTGTGTTTTACAGATACATTTAGAAGAGGACTTCTGGTAACATGTATGTGTTCCAAGCTGCAGGAATGACAAACACATAAATGACTGGTGATACTACACAGTAGATTCCACCACAGGCTAGAGACATGGAATATTCTAGAGCCCAGCAGAAGTGCATTCCACGTAGCATGGAGAAGAAGAAGAGACTGAAGCCACCAAGCAACGAAGGAGCTCAGGGACCTGTGGAAAATGTCTCAAAGCCCCAGGGGTGTGGGAGGGAGGATAGAAAGGGAAGGAGAGGCAGGAAACAGGGGTGACTGTCAGCTCCTGAATCCTTGGGTTTGCTCTGAGGTCGTGGTAGGATGAATCAGAGTAGGGCAGTGCTGGGCTGCATCTGGGGCCAAGAAAGATGACACAGCCTCCTGGACCCCAAGACTGAGGATGGGAATGGAGAAGAGGCACAAAGTCCCTCACTGTCCTGGGTTGCCGGGCAGAGCTGGCAGGGCTGAGGGGGTAGATTCCCACTGCCTGAGTCTGGAAAGACGATTCTGTCCCACAGCTGTCCTGTCCCCTCCACTTCATGTGAGTTCAGGGACGGTAAAGGTAGTGGCAGAGTGCTAAGTGTTAGGCTCCACAGTGGTGGCCAGTAGGGAGTGGTGGTGTGGCTCATGCTGGAGGGTCTCTGAGGTGCTACAGTCCCAGGATTGACCTGAGACCTCCCTCGGTGGGTGGAGCAGCACTGTCCACTCCATAGCGCCTCTGAACAGAAGACAGGAAGCAGTGATGTTACACAAAGATGACATGCTATCTGTGCTTCTGTGACGCGAGGTGTGCACAGTAGGTAGAGGAGTGCGCAGAGCAGGCAATGGCTCCATGCCCAGTATTTGGGTGGCCTTAGATGGGGAGGCTAGGAACAAGGAACATCTTCTCCACTGGTCAGGGGAGAAAATTCAGAGAGAAGTGGGAAGGGTGGGAGCTGCAGACTTCCTCTTCAAAGAGGACTGAGAACCATGCTGATCACCCTTGGGCTCCTGTACCGTAGAAAATGGGGCTTGTGCTTCCTTCTCCAAATGATCCTGGGGTCTCAACTTACCAGTGTGGTATGGAGTTAAGAACCACAGGTCTGGGTGTGAGTTCTGCTTGGCCCTTTTCTGGCTCTGTAACTCAGGCATCTTCAGATTCTCTGTCTTCCTGCAGCAGAAGGTCTGGCGAGGGTGCTGTAAATCAACCTGGCCTATTCAGTATTCTGGGCTGCTGGAGAGCAGGGCATACACCCTGGGCCACTGTGGGGCCAAGGAGGGTTCCCAGGCACCGTCGAGCCCTTTCCTGGATACCAGGACCTGCCTTTCAGAGAACAATCCTGTCCCTCCATGGGAATACATATGTGGGAGTTAGAGAGGCCTACAGCGACCTCTGCCCTGAGGCCTAACCCACATTTCCATCTCCTTTTGTCTCTCCTGGTTCCCACTAAGCATCAGCCCCACTTCCATTTGTGCTTCTTCATCTCAGATTCACAGGACAGATTCTGGAATCCAAGAGGATGCCTCAAGAGAAGGAAAAGGCTCTGGAGGAGCACGTTCCACCTGAGGGCCTGTGTGGTCCAGCGAGCTCACCTCCAGCATATTGTTTGGCTTCTTTGACACTCACTGCTTCATCTCAAAAGGTTGTATATCAGTATTTGCATAATTTAAACTGTTGCCAAAGAGCAGAGCACTGACCTGTGGGTCAGTGCACATAGCTGTGTCTGGACACTGAGGGGCCTTAATGACACCGAGTTATGCTCTTTCCCTTTTGAAAAATGTAAAGAGGCAAAGCTGGGAGGACTATGTGTTCATTTTTGTCACTTTTGTTTAATGCAGACAGTATTCACAAGTTTGTGTTTTCTTCTTCTACTTCCTTCTTCTTCTTCTTTGAATGCATTGTATACTTTGTTTTCCATTTTAATGAAAGACTGTTAGTTTTAAAATTTTTTTTAAATTTTAGTGATACATTTTTGATGTCCATAATGATCACATTCATCATAGGGAGTTCGTACCTGTACATGATACATCTTTTAAAAGGCCTTTCTCTTTAGGAGGAAAGACCTGGGGAGGCTCTTTTTTTCTTTATGCTATCAACAGGGTTTTCTAGAAACAGCCACTCTTTGGCTTGAGAAGCCGCAGACCTCTCTGCAGAGGGTGAGGGAGAGATAAGAAGAGAGTGTTTGCTCAGTCCCACACTGACTCCCCATGTCTGTGAAATACCAATAGTCCATCACCACCACATGTGGCCGTGGCCATCTTGTATTCAGAGCCAAGAGAAGGCCCAGTTCTGGGTTCTGTTCCTTCCAGGGCTCCGGCCCCTAGAGCAACTTTCTTTCACCCAAACCATAGCTCCAGGGCAACTTCCTCAAGTGTGGACTCTTTCAGACAAGGAACATGGACTTCCAAACAGTATTAGTGACCAACGTGGAGATGAGGAATTTAAGTGTGTGATGTCAGAGAGGAGCAGCATCAGGAAACTTCTGGCAGTGAGGCGGCCACCTCTCAAAGTGGAGTGTGCTTTGTGGGAAGGTGCTGGGTCCAGGGGCCCCAGGCTGAGGCTCCTGTGACATAGAGATTGCTTGAGAGACAGTTTGACAGAGGGGACAAAAGATCAGAGGGGTCAGAGGTTAGTGGTAGAGGCCCCTTTAGAACCAGACGGCATGACTGGTGGGGACCAGGACAGGCTCTGTGGCCGAGCCACACGAATGCCCTCTGGGCTCCCATTCCCTGTCTGTGACATGAGGACACCATATTTTCCAGTTTGGCAAGGATGCATGTCACACTGGGTACCCTACGGGGGCCTTGTGAACTCTAAGGGAGCTTGCTCTGGGGACGAGGCCTTCCTCGGCCCTGAGCTGGCCTGGGAGAAGTGGATTTGGGTGGATGGAGTATGGCGAGGGTTGGCACTTGCCTCCATGGCACCATGTGGCACCTGAAGCAGCTGCTGAACTGTCTCAGCACCAGCCATGCCTCCCCGAGCACTGGGTGACCCCTCCAGGCATCCGAAGGGCACTCTGTAACTCGGCCTCAGCAGGGACGAGGGATGCTGGCTGCCTTTTCACAGCTGCGTTCAGAGTGCTAGGGCTCCGACCGGCTGCAGCAAGGTCCCAGCACACTGCTACACCCTTGGCACCAACTCAGTTTTCATTCATGTGGGATCCAAATCTGCAGCTGTGCTTTAGAGGAGGCGGAGAGGGGGGCAGGCTTCCATTCTGTAGTCTCGCTGGGAAGTGGCTTTGAAAGTGCTGTAATTAAACCCAAATCACCAAGGGGCATTGCAAGTTCAGGGCACTATCCCTGGGCATTGAGAGGTCTGGTTTTGTTGTGGCTAGTGGGCATGGCTGGGAGTCAGGACTGAAATAGCCCTCTCCCTGCAGGGTAATGGCACGTTGCTGCCAGGAAGTTGCACAATGTCAAATCTGAGTCCAGCACACAGTGGAGTTCAAAATGACAGAATTCGGTAGGTTGAATGTCAGTCTCTTAGGGATGAATTTAGGCCATTGTTTAAAATAAAGTGTTTGGCCAGAAAACCTACACTGTCCAAACACTACAAGATAGTCTGGGAATCCCTGGGGGAGCTTGGGAATGGCTCTTCAGAAACCTCAGTGTAGTCATGAATCAATACTCAGTCAGAGTCCCTTTGAAAATGTGTCCTACTTTACAGGAAAAGGATCAAACGCCGGGGCTGGATTTGGGTCAAAGGCTGTTGGAAGTCTCTTATGCTCACACCTACCTTTCCAGCTCTGCTAGTAAATGGCTGGGAAATGTCCTATGAGCCATCAAGCCGCAGTGGGTGGTTTCCAAGCTGTATTTCCCCCACTCAGGTTAACCATGCAGAGAAAGGCTGTTACAATTGCTGACACCGGTAAGGCAGGTGACAGTGGATGGTGAGATAGGTGAGCAGTGATGGTGGGACAGGTAAGGAATGACAGGTGGAACTGGAGAGGAATGACGAGATGGTTCTCTAGGTAAGCAGACAGGGAATAAAGACAATGAATTTGAGTCATGTTGGGATGTATAACTGACGAAACTTGATCATTGGTTGGGGGTGGGTAGTGAAGAGGAAGGGGCGATAGTGGTGTCTATTGATTCTAACAACAAAATGTTTAATGCAGCAGACCTAATATAGGTGGGAACAAAAAGGAAGATGAAATCACGGAAGAGGATGAATTATTCATTTTGACCAGGTTGCATTTGGACTGATGTAGGAGGGGTAAGAGGAAGGGCTGGGTAGGAAGATTTGTGTGTGAGTTTGAAGCTCAAGAATGAGACCTGGACTAGAGGTATTGGTGTGGAAGTCATCAGCATCGGAAGACAATTCTATAAAGAGACGGGATGAGGTAACACAGTGAGAAGGTATGAGGCATTGACAGAAGTCAGCTCAGGAGCAACTCCTGAGGAGCTCCAGGAGTAAGATATGGACAGAAGGAAGTGCACTCGAAGTGGGGTGGAGGGGCAGAGAGACAGTGGAGATGTGGGACCGGATGGGCTACCAAGTAGTGAGAAGACAGAGTCCGTCAATCCACACAGTGGCCCACGCTCATGCCTGGAACAACAGTAGTCAGGCAAAATGGCGCCCCTTACTCACCCCCAGAACAATTGCAGTCAGGCAAAATGGGGGTCACTTTGGTTGCAGTGAATCCAATGGTGTGTTAAAGTAGCTTATCTTGTGCTTGTTACAGGACACATTGAATTATTATTTTAGCTATTTTGATGAAGAAAAACTAAAAACACAAAATAACTACTGATTAAACGTGGTTTGTTTGTGAGCCTGAGGGTGAGGAGAAGGTGAATAACCCAGTATTTCCAGGGAAGAGTGGCAACCTGGGATGACAGGGCTGGGCCTTCATAGTGTGCACTTTTGAGCCTCAGTTTAGATCCTCTTCATGCTTTTTGCCAGCTCTATATGGAGCTGTGTTAGGATGTATCAGGATGGTTTTAGGTACAAAACACAGAAATCAATTCCAACTACCTTGAGAAGGAAAGACCTCTCAGAGACTCTGGTGACTGGGAGCACCACGGGAGGTATTATCAGCTCCAGGCACACTGTGCTGCGGGGTCGGTGCATGTCTCTCTCTCACACCTTTGCTTGCCTCTACTTTGGCTTTGCTCTCTGGCAGCCTCACTTTGTCAGGGAGAGACGGCCACCCCAGGCATAGCTTGTAGGACCCCAAAGCCAAAGAGAAGAGAAAACTCTCCCCTCAGTGGGGCTTTCTTTGGTCTTGCCTGCTACATCTCCAGGGGGGAAGTGGAGCCACAGACTACATAAAAACTCAAAAAGGAAGAAAGGTTTATTTTTACTCACCCTTTTGGAGGTTTCAGTCCACAGTTGGTTGGGAGTACACATGGATGGTGAGAGCAGGTGACAGAGGAAGTCTATTTGCCTCACGGTGGCTGAGAAGAAAAAAAAGATGCGAAGAGCCCAGGGTCCCAGTATCCCCTCATATGAGTCAGTGCTCACTAGAGAAATATAATATAATATAATATAATATAATATAATATAATATAATATAAATGACTTTACAAGATAGGCTCACAATGGCCACCAGCAGAGTCAGGTGTGGAAGAGTGCAAAAGGGACCGTTTACATGCTGGAGAGTCAAAGGATCCAGGCAAAGGCCAAAGGCCTGGAGCTCACCATAGAGATCTGTATGAGTTGGTATCAGGAAGCTGAAGAGTCTTCACTGAAAGCAAGGAGGCCAACATTCAAGGTGAAGGTGAGGACTGGAGCGCCCCTGAAAAAGCCAAAGTGGTCTCCCTTCTTCTTTCCCTTCTTTATTGCATTCAGCCCCACTGAGGTGGGAGTATTCCCCATTTTATTCCATTCAGGCTACATTCTATTGGTTGGTGCCAGTGAAACCCAGGGTGGGTCGCCCCTCTTCAGTAAATCCATTCAGTCACACCCAGAACTGTGCTAAGTCAGTCAGTTGGTCGTTTCTTACTCAAATTGACACAATGGGTAACTATCACACCTCTTCAAGGGCACACCTCCAGTAACCTAACTGCCTTCCGCCAGGCTCCACCTCTAAGTGGTGTCAAGCTGAATACCAAGGGCCTCTGGGGTATATTTCAGATCCAAAGTACAGCACCTTCCCACCCCTGACCCCTGGGAACCATGATCTTAGTGTTTCCATAGCTTTGCCTTCTCCAGACTGCCATATAGTTGGCATCATGCAGTGTACAGCCTTTTAAGATTGGCTTTTCACTTAATAATATGCATTCAAGATTTCTCCATGTCCCTTTATGATCTGATGGTTCTTTTCTTTTTAGTGTTAAATAATATTCTATTGTTTGGAAATACCATCACTTTATTCACCTATTGAAAGATGTCTTAGTTGCATACAGTTTTTGGTAAATAGGAATAAAGCCGAAATACAAATATCACGTGAAAGTTTTTGCCTGGTCATGTTTTCAAGCCCTTTCGATAAATACCAATTAATGTAATTGCTGGATCCTAGAAAGAATGTGCTTAGTTTTGTAAGGAGTCACCAGACTCCTACTAATGTGGCTAAACCATTTGGCATTCCACAGCAGTGAATGAGCGTCCCTGGTGTTCCATATCTTCACCCAGCATCTGGTGGTGTTGGTGTTGTAGATTTCGATCAGTCTAGTTGGGTTATTGTGCTATATTGGTGTTGTTTTAATTCACATTTTCCTGATGACAGATGATGTGATGCATCTTTTCATGTTTATTTGCCATCTGAGTATTTTCTATGGTGATGGATCTGTTACACTGTTTTCTCCATTTTCTACCTGGGTTGTCTGTTTTCTTATGGTGGGTTTTAAGAGTTCTTTGTGAAGTGTGGAGAATAGTCCTTCATCATATTCTCCTGCAAATATATTCTACAAATATATTCTCCTAGTACTTGGCTTATCTTTTCTTTCTCTTGACAATGTCTATCACAGAGAAAAAAAATCCTACTTATCTATTCTTTCTTTCATGGATAACATATTTGCTGTTGTATCGAAGAAGTCACTGCCAAACCGAAGGCCATCATGATTTTCTCCTAGGAGTTTTATAGTTTTGCATTTTATATTTAGGTCTATGGCCTATTTTGAGTCAATTTTTGTGAAAGTCATTAGGTATATCTCTAGATTGATTTGTTTCCTAGATTGATTTTTTTAAAATGTAGATGTTCAGTTGTTCAGCACCATCTATCTTTCAAGACTATCTTGGTTACACTGTTTTCCCTTTGCTCCTCTGTCCAAGTTCAGTTGACTGTTTATGTGGATTCTCCTTTTTGTTCGATTGATCTATTTGTCTGTTCTTTTCCCAGTAGCACATTCTTCATTACTGCAGCTTTATAGAAAGTCTGGAAATTGGAGAGTGTCAGTCCTCCAACTTTGTTTTCCTTCAAGATTGTCTTGGTTACTCTGGGTCTTCTGCCCCTCCATATAAACTGGAATCCAGTATCTACAGAAGAACTTTCTTGAATTTTTGACTACGATTGTGCTGAACCTGTAGATCCAGTTGAACAGAATTGACATCCCGATAATATTGAACACTGAATATATCTATGAACATTGATTATCTAGTTCTTTGATTTCTTTCATGAGTTTCACAGGTTTTTCCTCAGATTTTTTTCAGTATTTGTTATATTGATCTCCAAGGCATTTCATTTTCAGACTGTTAGTATACATGGTAATATGTTTCTAATTTCAAATGCTGTTTGTTAATTATTAATATGTAGGAAAGAGATTGACTTCATATATTAATCTTGTATTCTGCAATCTTGCTATTACTGCCTATTAGTTCCAGGAAGTTTTTCAGTTGGTTCTCTCTGATAGTCTACATAGACATTTGTGTCATTTGTGAACAATGACAGTTTTGTCTCTCCTTTCCTGGTCTGCATACCTTTTAGTTTCTTGTCATTTTATTTCCTGAACTAGGATTTCGAGGATGATGTTGAAGAGCGAGGGTGAGAAGGTACCTCCTTGTCTTGCCCCCCATTTTAAGGGGAAAGTTTGGATCATCTCGCTGTTAAGTATGGTGGTAGTGATAGAGCTTTTTATAAAGTTGAGGAAATTTTTTCCTAATCCTAGTGTATCTGTCAATTTTACAACTGAGTAAAAGGTGTTAAATCACAGTGCACATCTTAGGGAGTGCCCCTGTTGCTCGTACCACAGGGTTCTTGTACTTGGGCATCCTCAGCTTCAGATGCAGAAACAAAAAGCAAAATGCCCACGAAAACAATCTAGGGTTTAGAGCAGAAGTCACCAAGAGGCCTGACTTGCCAATCTTCAAAGATGCCTCTTCAGTTACAAGTGAAGTGTGGGCCTCAGAGGGAGGACTGACTAGTCAGGCAGGACCTCAGAGTGGGCTGGCTGAGGGGTGCAGGACGTAGCATGATCCCGCCCCAGCTGGAGGGCTCCTGACTCTCAGCTCAGTGGGAGCTCCATGTGCCTCTCCAGGGCCGGGGCTGGGGCTGCAGAGCCTCCCACTAAGCAGGTAGTTATGTACAAGTGAGTCAATTTTATGACCCTGGCTGGGAAAAACGTTTCTGAATGTTTTCTGTTTCTTCTTTGAAACAGGACAGTAAAGAAGAGCCAGGAAGGGCAAGAGAGAGGATCTATTTATGTCCCCAGCCTCCTCCATGTCCTGGTGCTGTCCCCTCTTGGGTCCTCTGGTGGTCCATGTGGGTCTGGCTGGCTTGCTGATCCAGACAAGTTGCTGCGTATCTGTGCCTTAGCATCGTATGCCAGCTGTTTCAACTCTTTTAGTATTGACTTATAGTTGAACCCTAAAAACAGAAAACAACAACAACAAAAAAAACAAGAAAAAAAAGACCCCATGTTCTGGGTGGTACTTTAAAAAAATTATCTAAGCACTGCAGGATTCTAAAAGAATGGAGAACATTTTCACTTGGAGTCTCCCTAACAAGTAGCTGCCCTCAGTTAAACTCTTTGCATCAGCCTTAAATAAGAATATTTGGGTTTCTGATACTATAAAAACTAGGTCAATAACACCCTGGCATGTCAAATCAGAAAGGGGGTTGTCCTATAAATTGCTTTCTAAACCAGGATTTATTTTCTTTTGAACTCAGGGTGAATTCTTGCCAAGTAAACAGCTGGGGAATGGGAAGCTTTCCTTATTGTTTTAGGGCTCTGGCCTCTTTTTGTCAGGCAAGGGTGCTGGATTAATGAAACTGGCCCAGGGCGGCTTCTTACTAATATATTTGCAAATGAGAAGAGAATTGGCAAGTGAGGATCCAATTTGTCCTGCCAATCATCCTGGATTTTCTCTTTGTATTTCCCATAGAGACAGGCAAATTTTCAATGCTTGGGCAACTTTCTGCTCGGGCTCAGTAACCTGTGGTGTAAACACAAGCCATGTCCCACCCACCTCCTTTTGGGTGGATGGAGAAGGAATGCTGAACAGGCCCATGTCTCACCTTTCAAAGCTCTTGGAGGCAATGAATCAGGGCTAGATTCACTCTATTTGCAAAACTGGGTAGTTCTCCATGGAGCACCCAGATTGACTCTGTGCTTTAATATGATGTTAGGGCTCCCATTCCTAAAGAACAGCTGACTGCAGCAAAGTGCAGCTGGCCAAAATAGAAGAACATGGATGCTGGCGAGCACATTTTAATGATGACTGGAAGAGAGCTCAGCTGTAGTGACAGACGCAGGACAGAGGGCAGGGAAGGGTGCAGCTGCATGAGCATGAGCTACCTCTTGGCCACTCAGCCAGGCAGGGACGATTATTGCCTGTGTCTCCCCATTGTAGGAAAGAGGACTGTAACAACGCACTGTAAAATATATGTAAATAATGATGAAAGATTCTTGTGTTGTGCTATTGCTGAAGAAATAAAAAAAAAATTTTTTTGTTGTGTCGAGACAGGGTATCCTATCCCTATGTATTTCAGGGTGACCTTAAACCCACTATGTAGCCCAGGCTAGCCCAGAACTCACTGTGGTCCTCCTGCCTCAGCTTCCTGAGTGCTGGGATTACAGGTGTGCACCACTATGCCTGGCTAGAAAATGTCGGCACCAGTAAAACTGTAACGGGATGTCTTTAATTAGTTGTTTGAATTATTGTGGCACAGCTGCAAGAAACACATTTTAATTGTATAGAATCAAGAGTCCAGATGTATTTCAAATTAATAAGGCAAATCATGTATGATTTAATGTAATTATATTGGGACACTTATCTCTGGGGGAAAAGTTAGGTCACACTTCATAGCATTTACAAAAGTAATTTTTGGATTAAGTAAAAAAAAGGAATGTTACATAAAAATTTCTAAAGCTAATATAGGAAAGTAAATGAGACTATACTTGTTTTCAGGTGATGGAAAGGGCTTTTTAAACAAGATCTTAAAAAAACAAAGAAACTAAATACTCATAAATTTGGCCACATAAATTTGGATGTTTAGATTTTTCTTGATAAATTTTAATTGGGGCCTAATATACAATACATGCAGAAAAAGCTTCGACTAGCACAATGGCAAGTGACACTGTGTGTCTTCCAGATTAGGCCTCAAGCAGTCTGCAGCTTCTGCAAACAGCTGCCTGGAAGGCTTCCTGTGAGAAGCAAGCTGTGTGAAACTCGGTGCTGTGGAAGATGGTGGCATTGAGCTCCCAGCGCAGGCAGAGCCAACCTCTGGCTGGTGAGGCTGCCCACATCTTGAAAATTCATATCTTAAATTATCCACATGGTTGAACCTCAGAACTGCAGCAGCAACTCAGGGAAATCAGTCCATAGAAAACAATATAATAATCTACTTTTTAAACCACAAAGTTTTGGGGTGCTTTGTTAGTAGCAACAGATAACAGAGAGACTTTTTCCCCACAACTATGTAGAATAGGATTTTTTTTTTTTTTTTTTTTTTTGGTACTGGGGATTAAACTCAGGACCTCAGTGCTGGGTTACATAAATTTTGAGACAGGGGCTCACTAAGTTGTTAAGTTGCCCATGTTGAGTTTGAATGTATGATTCTCTTGCTTCAACTTCCCAGAGTGCTGGGATTACAGATAGGAGCCACTATGCAGGGCTCAAAATCCCCTTTAACATAAACCAAACATTTTGTCCTATAGATCCTGTTCAGGACTTTTCTGTCCTGTTGGCCTATCTACCTCTGTTTCCACCAGTTCCATAGAGTTCATTTAGCTTTCTGCATCTCAGTAACATTTTGATGTTTTCTATGTAGAGTTTTTGTACATATTATATCAGATTTATTCCTTTTGTATTTCTTAAAAATACAATTATGTCATCTGCAAAGAACTAAATCTTTATTATTTTCTGACCTTTATGATTGTTTTTTATTTTTATAGCTCTAACAAGGCCCTTTAGAATGCTGTTGAACAGAAGTGACCGTAGTGTGTCTCATCACATTCCCTATGTCGGAGAGGAAGTTTTCAATATTCCATCAGTAGATATGACATGTGAATTAAGATATTTTTCTTTGTTGATTTCTTTTCTCAGACTATGAACATTCCCCTGTGTTAGTAGCTTGCTAATAATTTTCAAATCATGATTTTTAAAATTTTACTAACTTCTTTCTCTTGCTTTTTTGAGATAGTCCTACGACTTTCCTTTTTAGTCTATTAACAAGTTGAATTACTCTGATTGATTTTCAAATGTTAAATTGATTTTGCCTTCCTATCATGAATCTAATTTGCTTGTCATGTAGTTTTCTTTATGTATATTGCTAGATTCGATTTTCTTTTCCTCCCTCCCTTCATCCCCTACCTCTTTCTTTCTCTATATATCTAGGTTTGGAGGGGAGATTGGCTTTTTTTTTTTTTCTTCTTATAATATCCTTACTGAATTTTTAGGATAATGATTGTGCTTATCTCATAAATCAATCCTTTTAAAATATTTGGTGGAATTCACCAGTAAAGTCATCAGAGCCTAGAGCTTTCTTTGTGAAAAGTTTAAAAATTATAAATTTGGTTTCTTTCATAGATACTATGAACAAGCCAGGAGTCTTTCTTCTTAATATCTGACATAGACAAAGTGAATGTCCTGAGTGTACTGTGAATTAGGTACAGGGATATTAATTGCTTTATATTTTTAAAATTCTTGAGTAGTAAAAAGTTGGAAACAATTTATATTTTTATTACATGGAACAGCCCCAATATATTTAAAAAGTGGTAATTTTCAGAGCAATATATATAGAACGAACATATATTTACAACACACATGGATTAAAAAACCCCGAATGACAATATGTTTTCTAAATCTTTTGACTTGTGTACATACATGTATGCATAAAGACATTCAAGGTACATAGCACAGAGCAGTGGTGACCCGAAGGACAGGAAGTAGGAGGAGGGTAGGAGAGGGCTACACCAGCTTTGCCAGTTTTCTTTTCACAAGAAACTGAATTCATCTGCAAGTTGTGCAACAAAACATTCCCTGCATGTGTCCGGGAAGAGCTGTCCTCTGATACGGGTGTGGGTCTGGCTTGAAAGGGAGACATCCTTTACCAGACCTCCTCTTCCTCTTCTCCCCCAGCAGGAGTTTTCTTTTCACTTCTCCATGTGGGGGTAGGGCTCCTTCCCACCCAGCCCAGTGAGCAGGGCAGACTCCAGCCCAAGCTGCCCACTGCCTGTGACACAGTGATTGGCTGAGTGGAACCTGCTGCCCAAGTGGGATAGATTAGGACCCTCCTTCTTCGTTCTCCCAGAGTCACGGAGAGTTGTTCCTCTGCACTGTGGGGTATGTAACCATCTCAAGGGTGCAAGGGTGCAAGCAGTGGAGCCAAAGGTGCAGGCCCAAAGCACGGGACAGGCGGAGCCCTTGTTCCAGTGGCAGGTGCACCGCTGCAGCACTGGGCGCCGGTCAGATGAGAAGATGCGCACTCTTGAACATGGCAGCAGAGGCTGAGCTGCGTCTCTGATGGCTGACAGCTGGGGTCTGGCCCGTGACACCGCAGGGGCCAGGCACTTCCTTGTCCTTTGGTTCTGCTGCCTCTCTGTGACATGGGCGGAAGATGTGTTTTAAATAGGATACTGAGAATGGATATAAAAGACTAATAACTTACCCTTTGAAATTTCTGGCTAATGAATATTATGCCATAAACGAAATTAAATTTGCAGATAGGTCAGACTTCCTGCTGTGCCATGACCCCGAGCCAGGGCTGCTGACCCGGGAGCTCTGCGTGCAGAGGGGTGAAGTCCCACTAGAACTCCACCTCAGTGCCCAGGGTCTCAAGTAGGGGAAGAACTTCTCCTGGAGGCGGCTGGCAGGCACTATCTCGTAAATGTAAACCCTGCAAACCCTGCAGCCCCAAATCTCAGAGCGCCCCAGAACGACAGTCGCACTGTTATTGCTACTTTTAAAGATGTGCATACTGAGGCTTGGAGCGAACCACAGCGCGCGGGTTGCAGTCACAGTCATGGTAGGCAGAATAGGCAGTGGATGCAATTGAGTGGACCTTAAGGCATGTGCCTTTGATCCCTCCACTTGCCGAGCATGCAGATTCTGCAGTGACCACACAGGGTCACAAAACAGGATAGAGAATGAAAAAGAGCACGGAACAGAGAACAAAGGAATTTACAGCATGAATGACTTGATTGAGAAAAATTGGGGATTGTATGGAGTTAAAATCTATACTCTAATTCCCTCTGACAAATGTGATCATTATGTATGGCAAATATGTACGAATAAAATAAAAAAAAAAGAAAACAGCAAAAATTAAATCTTGACTCTAACCCAACACATAATAATTTGTAGAATTAGATTTACTATACTTTTGTAGTCATCATAGGATGAGTTGGAGCTGATTTCCTGTCTCTTCTTTTTAAAGCCCCCCTGAACTTCTCTGCTGAAGAGGTCTAGGGGAATCCCCTCCTATAGCAGAACCAGGCCACATCTCCCCCCTTACGACTGGTGCCCGTGGACTGCCCGGGTCAGTCTCTTGTGCTCGCAGAGTGGACGCTTCCCAGAGGACACCAGAGAACAGAGCCTCCCTGAGCTGCCCTTGAGAGAAACCCGCCCCCGGGGAAGGGCCAGGTCAGGAGCAGTCCCCAGCGAGGGCCGGGAAGAAGCGGGGCTGCCGTGGAGCAGGGCAGCGCTGTCTTCATTCTCCCCGGCCTGGACTGCGCTGCAGAACAGGGAAGACACGGCTCAGCTCTCAGCGGGGCTGCCCCGGGCGCAGTGGGACTGCAGTCAGGCGCTGAACCCGGCTAACCACTTCCGGTCTGTCGGTCTGCCAGTCTGTCGGAGGGGAAAGATGGCTGCCGACCTCAGCGATCCTAACCTCTGCGGGGACAGGACAGGGTGAGCACTGGGGAGGAGCATGGCACAGTCCTCTCTGTCAGTCCTGCAGGAAGACACAGATGCTGCCCTACTCAGGCTCCTCCTGAGGCACCTGCCATTTTGCCTGTCTCTGCCCTGTGCTCCTGGAACTGATCTGACTGCTTTGGCTATAGACTAAACTTAAAAGAACAAAATGAAAACAACTTGAACCCTTATGTCCTCTTGTGGAAGTGGCACTCAGTGTGTTTCCTCTTGAGGACAAAACTGGTGACCTACAGGATGTGGATTCCAGGCGTGCCAATGGCCAGGCCACCCTGCGATGTGGACGGCCACTCAGGCCTGGCTTTGAGTCTCAGGCCTGCTACTTTCTTGCCCTGGGCCTGTGACCCACTCTTGGAGCCTGCTTCTGCTGTGCTATGTGGGAAAGGACACCGTTGCCCAGGGCTGGGGCGTAGGTCCCTGCACGCTGTTCTTCCTCTGAGCACACCACCAAGGAGCTGGCAGATGCAGGAGAGGTCCACGCTGGTCCCCAGGGCCACCCTCAGTCCCTGAGCACTGAGCTCAGAGGCTGGCGGGGCTCAAGCCTATTCCCACATGTAGTTTATGATCCTGCAGGATGGGAGTCAGCCATCACACAGCTCGTCGGTAAGTAATACACACATTTGTAATTTAGGATTGAATTATTTAGTGCAAAGCATAAATTTTGGAGGAGTTTAGAGAAAGGAAAACGAGCCGGGGGTGAGGGAGTGGTCATCTTGTTAAAACGGCTCCCTGTTAACAGGGTTCGTCACTCTGTTGCTTGGGATTAGGCTCAGCTGCGTGTAGCACAAACCCGGAGAAATGAGACTTAGTCCAGAGAAGTTTTTGCTTTTCTTTCATGTGAAGTAAACCTGGAGGTAGACTGTCTAGGACGGTTTTTGCCCCCTACCTCACTTCTACCAGTTGTCAAGGACCCAGGCCTTTTCGGTTTTTTTTCTACAGTCCTTATACTTCTAGCCCCCAGGTTTCCTCATGTTTACAAAATGGCAGCTGCAGTTATGACCATCATATCTTTATTTCATCTAGCTGAATCTGCTCCTTTTAAATGGTTTTTTCCTGGAAGTTTCACTCAATAACATCTTACAGCCATTGCCATCTCTAAAGAGAGATGGGAAACATACTTGTTTCTAAAAAATTAGAGTTTTGTGACAAGAAAGGAAGAAAAAAATGGCTGTTGATATGTAATAAGGAGCACTGGCTGTGGTGAGGCACACTGCTTCTTCTCCCTGTGCTGTCCCACCTGCCACATCTCACCCCTCCACCTCAACTCCTTTCTGTGTCCTTCCTAGTTCAGCTTATGCTGCCTTAGCCAGGCTGGACTGCCCCTTATCCCTGTATGCCCAGGGCCAAGTGCAGTGCTGGAACATGGCGAAGGCTGCAGGACTCCAGGTGAGACCAAGGATTAGTAGAGCAGGTGCCACTGGTGAGCACAGGTGTCCTCCCTTGGAAGCCTTCGGGTGGAGAGGCAGGGGGGTGGGCTGGGGTGAGTCATGACTGCTTTACCGAAATCCTTTTTGTTTTGTTCCAAACACTGTAACCTGGCCCGATCACCTTTTTCCTGATTAACACGCTGCTGCTCTAAGTACCATCTTTTGCTTAAACCCAAGGATATTGTAGGAGATACTGTCTCAGACGTTTCCAAAGGCTGTAGACACCGGGCTAAAAGATGAAAAGGATGGAATGGGATGCAGGTGGGGAGCGAGCGTCCCAACAGAGGTTAGTGGGTGCTCTCCTCTGCAGGGTGAGACCCATGGCCTGGGGCTCATTCTTGCCCCTCTCTCCAGAGTAACTATTGTTTCCCTAAGAATGTGGTATGCTCCTTATTTGGGTTGAGGGGGGTCAAGAACACAGAAAGTCTAATTAGCAAAATTTTGTTACAGTCTCTATCACCCAGAATCCCTGGGGTTTGTGTTTGGAAAACTCTTTAGAGATTTCTTTTTGAATGTATTCTAGGAGAGCAGAGGGAGATAATTCCACAGAAAGGAAAGACGCCATTTATCAATCATGCATTAGTTGTATTTAACAAAAGAAAATCAATGTCAAACCAAAAATGAAGGAAAGGAGTATGTAAAATTGCAAATTTTTAAAAATAGGTGATATTAGTGATTTTTCTAAAACCTCCAAAATTGAGCACAGTTAGGCTAAGATGTTGGGATTCTGATTCTCTCTCTCTCTCTTTCTGAATATAATGTAACTTTTGAAAGTGCTATTGATTTTCCCCAGTGCGTTTGCCCAGTCCATGCTGTGACCCACTTTTCTTCCTCGCCCATCATTGGTGGGAGTCAGGGTTTCAAAGTCCCTGAGTGTCTGGAATGGGCTGTGCTGGGCATGAGCCTGGGGGCTAGTGTCTGGTGCCACTGCATTGCTGGCTCTGTGCTGCTGGGAGAGAGGTCTGAGGCCAACTTTGCACATTGTAGACAACTTCCTTTTTCCTGCCTAGACACTCAGACACTGTGTGTTTATCCTTGAAACTCAGGAACTCTAGGCTATGTCTTGGTGAGGGAGGGCTGCAAACCAGTTTTTCCTGGAATAGGAATAATTGCTCTTTTAATCTGCACACTTATTTTTTTTCTTCATTTCAGGAAAGTCTAGTCAATTATACATATTTGTTTATTTTTGTGTTCTATTTATTTCCACTTAAAATATACCAATTGCCCTTGTATTTGACTCAGCTCCATGTCTAATTGGATCTAGCCACATAAAATTACCATTTCTTACCATTTTTTAAACTTTTAAAATGGCATTAACATTACTGTCTTGAAACATCTCTTTTGGTTTTATTGCATTCTCCATGACTATCAGCAAGCCCTTCCTCTCATAACTAATGAGGTTTCGGCTGTGTTTACCTAGATCCTTGTGGTTTCTAATAGAAGAATTACTTCTGTAAGGATGAATTATCAATTTGGTTCAGTATCTCTGCAGCTTTCTTTCATGTTATTCTGTTGTCTGACTTCATTTTTTCTCGCTAATTTCTTTTTTAAAATCATTTTAAACTAAGTTTCAACAACTAAGTTGTTGGAAAACATTTCCTTTTTCTTGGAATTTGTTTTACTTGTAGGTTTAGTGTGTGCATTTTGCGTGCTTTGCCCCATCCGTTCCTTCCTTTTCTTCCTCTCTCTCTCTCTCTTTCTCTTTTTTCTTTTTTCCTTTTTCATGGTACTGGGGATTGAACTCAGGGCTTGCACACTGAGCTACAACCCCAGCCCTTTTTATTTTGAGATAGGGTCTTGCTAGGTCACTAAGTTGCCCAGGGTAGGCTTGAACTTGTGATCCTCCTATCTCAGCCTCCCAGACCTTTTCTTTTCCTTTGTACCATGATCCCTGTGAGATCCCTGTACTTGCCTGCCCCTTCTCTCCTGCTCCCTTTGTGTGGCCAGCCCTCCTCCAGTACTGCCAGGCTTCGGGATGGCTCTGTATCCTTCTTGCTTCGAGCTTGGTGAAGGCATAGCAGGGGCAAAGGTGGCACCTGGAGCTCAAATCTTCTTTGGTCTCTTGCGGTTCTGTGACAAGTCCCAGGTTGTGGCTGCTCTTACCAGCCCAGGACACAGCTCGCTCTGCTCTCTGGTGGCACCCTCAGGCCTCTTTATGGGGTCCATGATGTACTGTGAGTATGACTTGAAATGTGGCTGTAGTTGCTCTCAGAGCTAATGCCTGGGGCTCCTCTTAGGTGGCTTAGCTTTTTGAGGGTGGTGTTGTGGATGTAGCCCAGGGCCTGGCACGTGCTAAGCCAGCTCTGTCCCCTGAGCTGCAGCCCAAGCTGGCTGGCAAAGGTGACTCCTCTTCTGAGGCCCCCCTGTTTCTTACCTACAGTTCTCAGGAAGGCTGTAGCAGGTGCTCTCCAGTCGGGGAGGGGTGACTGGGGCTCTGGGTTCCATCAGCGGGGCCTTGAGCGCTCCTGTCTTAGGTATGAAACCAGGTTGGCTGCTTTCAGGGGTCCCTCAGCTGCCTTGCATGGAGATGGGGCATGCACAGATGAGAATCCATTCCCCCATGGGTGGTTTTTCCAGCCCTGGCTCATCTTAAGCTTCCACCATTGCCTCCTGTGACTCTGCCGAGCTGTCTCCCTGGACCTGGGCAGGTGGGTATGGTGCAGTTGGAGAGGCAGTGGACCGCCATGACTAGCACACCTGGGACCTGCCCCCCATCCCCGCTCTTATGCGGCTCTTCACTCTGTCCTCTGAGGCTCTGGGGTGCTGCCAGCCCTCCTGGATGCTTCTTGGTCTCTGTGCCAGGCCCACTCACGCCAGACCCGTGCTGTGGCAGTGGTCTTGGCTTGGTCCCCTTCCCTGCTTGGTAGTGTCTTCTGGCTGGTGGGTTTAAAGCCCTCTAGAAGCTGATGCCCTGTGCCATCTCTACCTGGCACTGGTCTCTATCTGAGTTGGCAGGGTGGCTCCCAGGTATCCTATCTGCACCTTGTGTCATCCCTGACCTCCAAGTAAGAGCTCATAGCTCCTCCAGCCTGGTCCCCGCCGCTCTCTCGTACGTCCCACCCCACCTGCATAGAATGCTGTCATGCTCCACTTTTGAGTCAGATGCACGGCATGATACCTCCACCTCCACTTCCTGATTCCAGCAGCCATTGGGTTTCACTTCCTCTGCTACCAGGGCTTCACTTTTCAGCCTTTCAGCTTGCCAGGGAGCCGGAGGTCCATTATAGTCACTGTCCTGGGAAATGCCAGCAATAGCTGCAGGCTCTCTACTTTTCGGGCTTCCGTCACCCTGTCTTGGATGATCTTCCCTGGGTGTCCTGTACCCACCTGCCAGCTGCTCTGGCCACTGCAGTTCTGCTCCCCAGTTCCCCACGCAGTGTTTCGGTCTCCTCTGAACACTCTCCCCTTCCTCACTTGCTGTCACTGTCCTTACGTTCCTTTTTGACCTTGTTTCTTGCTCCTCGTTTCTTTTTTTTTTGTTCTTGTTTTTGTTTTTTTGAGACAGTCTTCCTCTGTAATTCAGGCTGGCCTTGAACTCACTGTGCACCCCAGTCTGGCCTCGAACTCATGGCAATCCTCCTGCCTCAGCTTCCCAAGTGCTAGGATTAGAGGCAGGAGTCCACATGCCTGGCTCTTGCTCTTTATTTGTAAACTCCACACAGGGAAGATTTTATTCTATTTTGTTCACAACTGTGCCTGGTACTTGGTAAATGATAAATATGCATATGCATTCATGCAAATCCAGTAAGTTAAAGTAGAAATTATTTATGAATTTGGAGGGAATGGCTTGTAGTTCAATCCCAGGTGTCATTTGTATGACTGCTCTGTAATTTGAGTCTTGTGCCCCTAAGATGGGATTGATGTCATTGCAAATCATGATGGGATGAGGATATAATTCTACATGGACCACGCGCACTAGCCGAATGGAAATGTGCTTTTAGATTATACCTGTTGCATCAAGTAAGGCGTTACCCAGACTGGGAGGATAATCAGAGGTGGAAATGATGCTAAATTGTGAGTTATAGTTACAGCAAAATCAGGTGAGGTTTTTTTTTTTTTTTCCCCTCAGTGTCTTCACCTTCATTCAGCCCCCAAGAGGAGAACACCCAACCTGGGCATGGGACTCAGTTTGCTGCAAGGCACAACCCTGGTTTGATCCCATCTGCACAGGACAGCGGGGTCTTAGTGCTTCACCAGGGTTCTGGAGCTGACTCCTTTCCTTAGACACCTGCGCTGATGTGGGTGCCACTGCAGCCCAGCGACAGCCAGCCTGTGTGGACACAAGTCATGTCCTCTTCTGGTCTCAATCTTCATGTCTGCCCCCTGGGCTTCTGTTAATGGCCCAGATAGGCCTCAATAAAACACATAATACTAAATCAGATAAATAATTTTCTAAATTAATCTTTTATACCTTTTTCTGGAATTTCAATTACCAACACTTTGCATACATCATTTAATTTGTACACAGAAGCCTGACATTTATGCTTGAGTACTGAAGTTCAGAACAACACCTAAATCCCTGAGATGTGTCATTGCACTTAAACTTATAACCAGTTTTCCATAAATCTGTCTTTCTTCCTTGGGTTTGTGTGAATGGTGAGGACCTAATTTTCTTGGCCTAATATCTCTTTAAGAGCTCTGATGGGAAATGCCAGGCTGTCTGGAATGTCCCCAGTCCCCTTGGTCAGAGGGCCTGGCGAACACAGGCCACATGGTGACAGGTGCAGGAAGGACCAGCTTTGAAAGCACTTCCCCAGGAAGGACCAGCTTTGGAAACACTTCCTCGAAAACAATCTTGCAATCAGCTAAGCTTCAGGGAGAAGGGCTGGAAAGGGCCTGGTGTGAGTCAGTCTGTGAGCTGTTTCTCCCCGAGGGCTTGGACTCCTTTTTCCTAAAGGGCCTGAATGGAGCAGGGTTTCAGTGTGTACTCACCTGGCTCCTGCCGCTTGGAATGTGGAAGAGGCTTGAAACTAGGAGGAGGCCGCGTCTCTCCCCACGCCCTTTTGTTTTCCCAGGAGCAAAGAGTGACAGGAACATCCCCAGCCTGACTCACCACAGTGACACCTGTGTGACTGACCTATCTGGGTTTCTGGAGCCCTAGATGGAGTGTTCTTGCATGAAGCCTTGGGCCCTCCACATTTCTGGCTGTCTTCTTCCTTTTCTTTTTTCTTTTTTCTTTTTCCTTCCTTTTCTTTTTAACATTCTTTCTCTTTCTTGTGTTTCCCTCTGCCTCAAGGAGGATCTGCAGATATGGGGAGTCGACTCAAGTGGTATATGCAGTACTTATATCTGTACCACTTGGGACCACAGGACTGCACCACCTACCACGAGCCCTGTCAGGGGGGTCCTTTGTGGGTTCCCCGTAGCATTCCTGCAGAAGTGATCTTTCCCAACTATGGGCTAGCAGTGCCTTCCAAGTGCTGCTGGAGCATAACGCACCATTGAGACATTATGAGGAATGGAATTCAGGACATGCTATTCCTAAATATGGTACCTGGAAAATTTTAGTCCCTCTTGTTACCCTGCCTCACTTCCAGCAGCAGGTCATGGACCCTGAGGCAAGAGGGCCCTCCTGTTTTGGGCAAGAGCTTTGTCTCTGAGGGAGGTCACAGTGTTACAGAAAGGACTGACCATTGGCCTCACTAAGGCCCCTGCTGCTATAGTAGCTCAGACCTTGTCCATCCTATTTCTTCACAATGGTATACTCTTTACTCGATCTGTTCTTACAGTTTATAATAAGAATGCCCCCCAAAGACCTGATGTGCTCATAGGTAGGTCTATTTTAGTACCAGAGAAGTAAGGTCATTGCTATGACTACCTGGCCATGTGCTTTAGAAGTCTTTGGATCTGGTTAGCAGGAAGAATTTGGAAAGAATTGAGATGCTGGCTAGAGAAGCCCTAGAATGCTATAGACAAAGCTTGACAGGAGATTCTGGTCAGAATTCAGAACAGAATGTAGACAAAAATGCTGATGGTAAAGGTCAGACTCAGGAGGTTTCAGTTGGGAACAAGGACTTCACTGGCAGCTGAACTCGAGACCATGTGTGTTATGGTCTGGCAGAAAATGTGTCTATATTTTGTCAATGTCCTGAGACTTCGCAGGAGACCGAGACTAAGGGTGACTGGTGGATTAGTTAATCTAGCAGAGGAATTTTCATTGTAGCCCAATGTTCAAGCTGCAATTGTTGGGAGTTTTAGCTGGTTCTACATTAAGAATCAAGAGTGAATGACACAGCTGAGTGATTTTAAAACTTTTGAGTTTTACCAGAAAAGAAGTACCTATAAAGTCAGGGCTGTAAAGTTTTGGCAGAGGAGAGCTTGGTTACTGAAAAGATTAGTATTAAAAAGAAGGCAAGTGCTTTACATCAGGCCAATAGAAAAAAATACATTGAGAGCATCTGAGGAATCACTAAGACCCCACCCTTCACAGGCTAATATGTGCAAAATTAAATATTTTGCTTTGAGAAGAGAGCCCCATGATACCTTGCTGAGAGGGCCTACCTATGAAATTAATTCCCCAGCATTGTGGTCACAGATATCAGGCATCCAGGCACTTGGTGGCCTCTGTAGCCATGATACAAGAGGGCCTGGCTACTGATCAATCTGGCAGCACACCTTGGCATCACTCAAATAGTGCTGGTTTGACAGGTATGTAGACTGTAATAGTTGTGGGGTGAGGAAGACTTCTACCCAGATTTCAGAAGGCCCAGGAGGCCTCATGTGTTTATTGGCAGGTCTTTTGGAAGAGGATTGAACCATATGGTGCTATGGCTGAGCTGCTATTAGGAGGAGAGGTCTGCTCAGGGGAGGTGGATTACTAGAGGCATGATCTGGAAGGGTATATCTCCCTCCCCAGCTCCTCCCTTCTCTCTGTTTCTTGGCCACCATAATGCCAGCAGTTTTCCTCCACCAGGCCCTTCCACCATGTCCTTCCTGTCTTGGAACCAGTGGACTATGGACTGAAAGCGCGAACCAAAATAAACCTCTCCTCCTTTAAGTTATAGGTGTCTAGTATTGTTTCTCAGTAACAGGGAAACCAACAAATATACATAATAATAATATAATATTAATATACAGTGCACAGAATCTCCTTTCTTGAACTGCTGGGTTTATTCCTACCTTTCCAAATTCACTGTGGTCACTTACAAACAAAAGTAGGCCATTTCCGGTACCCAAGGGCATGCTAGCCTCTGAGAACATGAGAAGGAATGGAACTGGGTTCAAGTCTCTGTCTCCATCTTTCCAAAGCTGGCTGACACTGACTCAGCGGTTCTTGGCTCTCATTTCTGGAGTTTGTTTTCCCCTCCTGACTTGTCCCAGTGCACAATGTCCTTACTGTGCTATTTCTGATAAAGACACATATATCCTTTGGTAAGAAAGCGAAGAAGGTGATTTATATCTTTGAAACCTTTTTTCATATTAATCAACTCTCCAATCAGAACAAGGATTCCTGGTGAGCCTGGGTTTCCCCCTTGCTGTGCTCTCTCCTTTCCCTTAGCGTATCAGTCAAGACTGACTTGAGATGTGTGAAGGCCTTTCTGCATGTTTTACAAATCCTGCCACCTGTGAGCTCGCTGCCCTCTGTTGTTCTTCCTGACCTTACAACAGGCTGCAGATTCTCCCGCCTGTGACCCACGTCCTGGAGGGAGGCGGAAAGTTCCCATGGGACAGAAAAAAGTACAGGCTATTCATAGGACATGGACAGATGCCAGCAGTTCCCTTGCTCAATGTACTCCTGGTCCTGTGCTACAGAAAACATCAAGGTAAAGTGCAGACATTGTTATTCAAGAAAGAAAGAACAGACCACCTTCTGCATTAGCTACCTGAGGACGTTGGCCTGGGACCATTGTCTGGATGAAGGGCTGCGTTTTGGTCCTGTGGGTGAGGGAGCCTGACTCACAGAACCAGTTGAGTGTTGTGCAGGCAGGACCGGAATCCCATGTTGGCTTCAGGTTTCCCCAGACATCACCATGTAGGTGACATCTTCCAGGCTGTGGATGCCTCCTGCAGACTTCATGAGCTGCTCCAGCCTGGTATGCATCCTCTGGAAGTATCCAGATGTTGGAAGATTCTTATTTATTTCTGAACTTGGGAGATCACATGCCACACCTTGTGTACTCATGCCACAACTTGGGGCTTACTGGTGAGGTGTAATGGTCCTGGTGCTACCTAAATGACATCCGTTGAATTACTGTCAGGTCATTCATAGGTCATGTCAGTGTCTGTGACCTCCTTATAACCTTCCATCTGGAGATAAACTTAGCTGAGTTTGGTTAGGCTCTACACTCTGCCGGATTGTGAATGCTTAACTTTGCCTGTGAGTGTTTTGGGTGTTCCTTCTCCCATGACACCCAACACTTTTTCCTTTTGCTATGCTGCATCTTGATAGCCTAATTCAGCACAGATTCAGCTCTACAAGTCTAATGCCCCAGCTACTGCTTTGAAAAACAGTTTCTGTGCCCTTAAGGCAGGCTGGCATCCCATGGTGCCATCTCTCCAGTGATGGATTAATGGGAGTTAGGGTAATGCAGACTCCTCCAGTAACTAGGATTCTGGATATCAAGCCCTACTTTGGCGAACCCTTCTCTCTTTCTTTTTGTAGTCCAGAGGCTACTTCTGCTTGCAAATGAATGTAGTGTTAAAATAGAGTAGTAGTTTAAATTTCAGAGCTTTGGGTCATTTTTAATTAGAGAAAACCTGACACTCTTCTCTCCTGGACCTGCCTTGCTGGTCTGTCTTGCTAGTCGGCAGCCCGAGTCTGTCCCTCAGGTCAGCACCTCCAAAGGGGATCCATGTGGAGTGCCTGCACAGTGAGCAGTGGTCTCCCACAGGTCAGAATGTAGAGGAATAGTGACAAGTCCTTGCCTGGTTGTGCCTTTCACTTATTACGGCAGTGTGCTGTGTCTGGCAGGCAAAGTGATGAACTGCCAAGCTGCTTCTGCATTATGTTGCAATAACTTAGAAACTTCGCCATCTTTATAAGATTTATTTGTACTCATTTCATTTGCATTTAAATGCTTTACTCTAGTTATTCCTTAGAGATGTCGGCTGTGTAGTGTCATTAACTGGTCCTGGGCATCTGGTGACAAAGCCTGCTCACAGTGGTGTAAGCTGTGAGGTCTTAGTTTCTACCCTGCAGTCTGGAGGAAGGCACTGCTGGGCACTCCTCCTGGGCAGTGTGGGGTCAGATGCAGGAGATGGTGACTCAGAAAGATGTCTTGGTGGGCTTCTCCAGGGGGCTGCTTGTTTTAAGAAGGAGTGATCATTCTTTTGCAACTCTCCCTGGGCTCGTTAGCCAGAGTTGGGCCACATGACCACCCTCTCTTGGATGGAAATAAGGCAGCAAACATCAGAGTTTTGGGCTGTGCTGGGGGCGGCTCTTGGGAGCAACAGGCTGGTGGTCAGCTGTAGGCTGAAGGCATATGTGGGTCCAAGTCCTCCTCCCTGCTGTCTTTGTGATGTGACTGTGACCCTGTGCATTAGAAGTGTCTTTTTCCCCACCCTGGAAACTCATGTGGCCTCTGACTTGCCTGGACAGGAGAATGGGGGTGTCTTTCCCTGCCCATGCCTAAAAGGCCTTATGTTTTTACACTTCCTCCAAAAGCCCACATAGGCATGGAGTGTGTCTGCTCTACTACACCAGCTGGTGGCTTGCTCCAGATGTGACAGGAGACTTGGCAAGTCTTTGCAGTGCCACCTCGCAGTCCTGGCTGGCACAGACACAGGAATCTTCCCTGAACCCAGTCAGAGCACCACCAGCAGCACCCAACCTGGAGAGCAAAAGCCAGCAGTGACTGCTGTGTGTCACTGAGGTTTTGTGGTTGTTGTGGTTATCGACTTGGCAATAGATAACCGATATGGAAACAATACTGTGTGCAGACATTCTTGTGTGTGTATCTAGAAAGCATGAAATGTGCAAGGCAGAGAGAATCACCCTGGGGCCTACTGGGAAGTCTATTGTTAGCATTTGGCAACAATTTCTCCAAGGCTTTACTTTACTATATCCTCCTTTTAAATCATAGACATTGTACTATAGATGTGATTTTTTTCACTTAATAGTATGTCATGAGCTTTTTTTCATTTTACTGAACATTCTTGTTAGAATTCGGTTTAGTACCATTTTACTATTGGTAATCTGTAGAGTTCAAAATTTGTGTGGGTAATCTTTACATTTTGGATATTTAAATTTAACTCTGTAATGTTATGAAAATGTGATGAACATATCCACAAAGAACATTCTCGCTCCCTTCTTCAGATGTACTTAGGGATGGAGCCCTAGTTCAGGTGGTCATCTTTCCTTGGTATATCTGATTGCTTTCTAGGAAGTCCGAGCTGTGCCATGACCCACCACTGTGAATGGTTTAGCCCGCTGGCACCAGCTCTGAGCTCACTGCAAATGTTTCCCCTGCATGTGTAGTGAGGTGTCTGTTTCACTGTGTGCATGGTGGTTATGTGCATAGGAGTCACCATGTTGGGCCCCTAGTCACAGATGCCCACTTCTTCTCTCCACACACCAGTATGAATTTGGTCTGTGACCTTATTGTGGTGTTGATGCTCAGGGCAACGTGGGAGAGTTTGGCTGGTCCCTAAGAAGTGGTTCCTCTGTGCTCTGTCCTGCCAGGACAGCTGCAGCCTCTCATCACCAAGAGACCTGGCTTTCTGAGGACATCTCAGAGCCTCCAAGCTGGCCCATTTGGAGCTCACACTATGCACTTGTAGTTATTTATGGAAATACACGTTCTCATTATTTCAGTCCGTTTGGGGCACGGATCTGTTCTTTGGGCCTAGGGCGTCCTACTAACATGTGTGGGTACTCCTGGCCCACTGGCCCTCTTTCTGCCATTCGTCTGTCCAGGATCTCATGCCCATTCTCTTTGGCCTCTTAGGGAATGGAAGCCACATTTCAGCTGGAAAATGTGTATGGCCTCTCACTGAATTTCTTGCAGCATGCTCGTTACCCCAAGTTTGTTTGAAATGAAATCTTAAAGAAATAAACAGAAAAAGCAGACTGATGGTCTAACCGTTCCTGGGCCAGCTCTGTATCATGGTTTTGAGGTCGCTGTGTTTGTGGAGGTTGCTAACCACCTCTTTCACGAAGACTTCTCTGTGGGGGTGGCAGAAAGAAGAAACAGACAGAGAATAAGATGCCGAGCCCCCGGGAGGGGTCATTGGACTCATCATATGAGAACCTTCCTCTCTAAGAAACTTCCAGAAGCTTCCTGAATCTCCCTTCTAGCAAGGAACCCCAGTTTCCAGTGGTCTTGGTATGATTCCCTTGGGTAGTTCCAGGAATTCTGGCTCTACAGTTCTGAACAGCAGGGCTCTCTCGCTGCTCCAGGAGGTGGGCTCTATGGAGCCTGCATGCATGGTAGATTCCTGGGGTCTTCAGTGCTGTGGTTTCTGCTGCAGGCTGTCCCCTGGCCCAGGGGCACGGCATCGGGTATGGGGATGCAGATGATTTCAGATGCTTTCCTGGAACCAGGGTGAGTCTTTCCAGAACTCTGCGATGGTGAGAGACAAAACATTCTGGGGCGGAGAACTGTGGTCAGATGGTTGGCTAATGATGTGTCAAGAACACAGGGCAAGGCTGGGGAGCAGATGAGCTGGCACGCCTGGGACACGGGCAGGGAAGGGCAGGCAGGGGCCTCCTGGTGTCATCACAGAGGCTGCTGGACAAGGGGTCCAGGTGCAGAAGGGTCAGCACAGAGGCCCAGCCCACCACACCCAAGCACATCCTCAGGCCAGAGGAGCCAGTCTGGCACCAGGCATCAGGGACTGAGCTCTGGGTCTGGCTTCCTGCCCTGCCTGAGACCTTGACCACGAGCATGCTGGGGTGTGTCCTTGACCACATACCTACTGTGGGGCAAGTTCTGACCAGGTTCTTATGAACAGTTGCTTCTGACTATAGGCCCACAGCGGGGCAGGTCCATGACTACTGCACACTGTGGGTTCTAGCAGGAAGCAGAAAGAAATTTACGGAGATTCTTACTGTTTATTCATGTGAAGGTCTCTACATATATTTTTAGCTTGTAATCGTTCCTTTTTTTTTTTGGTGCCAGAAATTGAACTCTGGGCCTTGTGCTTGCTATGCAAGCACTCTAACCACTGAGCTAAATCTGCAGTCCCCTTGTAATCATTCTTAATGGGCGATTGTAGACTCTGCTCTTAAAAATTTAAATTTCAAAAGTCACGGGATTGCTGAAACCACTATGTTCATTTTGTTTGTCATAGATCATAGACATACAGAAAGAAATATATTAAATGTATCAAATATTTTTTTTATTATTAAGTGTTCTGTGTTTTTATATAAGGAATATGTACCACTGGTGTTCTTAAAAATTCCTTTAAATAATGGATACTTTTATTTTCATATGAATAAGGAGGAAGCCAATACTAAAGATACATGATTTATAAATTATTGTTAGTTAAGAAAAAGTATATATGGACTTTTAAGTTAAAAATGAGTAAATTTAAGGAAAAATTACAGTAAAATCATGCTGTGTGTGGTAAGACAATATGGGTAAAATTATGATAATAATAAAAAAATCACTAAAGCTTAAGAATAGTGAAGCATGGATTAAAACATATTCCCTAACAACATATTTTTCACAGCACACACTTTTTTTTCCCTTTCTTTTTCTTGTTGGTACCATGCAACATCATGTTATTCTATCATTTTTGAAGGGACTATGTTTTCTTTGCTATCTTTATCTCTGGTATTTTATAAGAGCACATTTTCTATTTTAAATTTTACTACAGCATACATTTAACTTTTCAAAATAATTATTTAACATGTGTTTTTGAAATATCATACAATGTGAACATATTTTTTGTTTTTTTGAGTTTTTTTCCCCCTTAGGAGAAAACCACTATGGAATTACATTTATTCTTCTGGCTAGTTCCCATTTCCGCCCTCACTTTCTTGGCATTTGTTAATGTAATCTGGGGGTCCTATGCTGATCTTTCTTTTTTTCCTACTCGCTTTTTAATTTAGTAGATCTTACTGGTGCTTAGCACCATAATGAGATTTGGAAGTTTCTTGTCTCATTTATTATAAGCTATCTTGGTGGTCTTGGCCAGCATTTCTGCAGTGTAACTTTTATGTTCCTGAGCTAATTTTTGTTTCTTAATGCAGTTGGCTGAATGTATTTTTAAGTAAATTTTCCCAAGAAGTATATACTTTGTAAGTTCTACATATTTGACATGATTCCTATTTCTTTTAACTGAATTGAGTTTGTTGATTGAAGGGTGAGAATATAATTTTAAACACACTCACCTATCCGCACGCATGAATAAAAACTTGACTGGACGTAAGATTTGAGGATTGTAATTTCTCTTCTTCCTTAAACTCTGTGTACATGCATCATTATATCCTGGCATATCTTGCTGGGAACTCTGAGATACTTTGTATTTTTTCTTTTTTTTTTCTGAAAGCTTATAATATTTGGCCAGTACCTGTCCGGGTAGAGTGTATCACTATTTATAGGTCCGAATTTGTGAGCACCTAATATCAGTATCCTTGGGAAGCATAAAATCATAGATTTAACATGATAATAAGCCCCAAAATAATATTTCAGTGTGCTAATGGCTCTTAAGCAAAACATTTTGCAACAGAGGGATTAGGGTTTAAGTAGATGTGCCCAGTTTTCTGTGCCCTGATGATGTGGGCCCAAGAGCGACACCAGGGGACTTTCCAACCTGGGGTCCTCTGCAGGGGCAGAGAGAAAGTCAGTGGAGGGCCCCAGGCTTAGCCTGGCAGCAGCTGCTCAGGTTTATGGTTCTGGAGCTGCAGCTAAATGAAAGGAAATAGGTGGTGCTCTCAGTTATGAGAAACAGAAACTGTGACTCAACTGGCTCTAAATGAAGAGGAAGCGATCACCTCACACACCAGGAAACAGGAAGCCAGGGCAGGTGTGGCCAGTGAGTGGATGACTCAGAGTTTAACAATGGCAGCAGACTGCTCCTGTTTCTCTTCCCCGCCTGCTGTCCCCAGCAGGAGCTTTGGCTGCGTTAGAGGACGCCACGGCAACTATCAGGTGGTGTCTGTGTCACACCAGCTGTCCAGGGACACGGCCCCAGCAATGGAGTGCAAGCCTCTGCAGTCTGCTAGTCAGGGTCAGTCCTGTCCCCAGCCGGGACCCAGTCCTTCTCAGAGGAGGCCCCCAGTGTGTGATGCAGGCCACCCTGATCCACCCTGCAGCTGGGAAGGAAGCCCCAACAGACAGAAACTGTGGCTGTTAGTGGGAGGAAGTAGTTCCCTGGTTGGAGCTAGGGCAAATTGCTTGTGCTTCTTCCTCTGTTCTAACTGGAGAAGAAGAGAGAAAAGAGCCAAAGATAAACAGGAATCTGTCAGCCAGGAAAGTGCCTCACAGTCCCTGAAGGGTAGGACCTGGTGTCCGAGTTGGATTTGGGATTCAGAATGGCACACAGGTATGTGCCTCCTACAGTCTCTCAGTTCTGGGTTGTAGGGTTGCAACAGCTGTTCACATTACACGGGCAGCTCCAGGTGGATGCGCCTGGTGCCCCATGGTATCCAGGAGGATGGACTGTGGTCTGGGCCGTGCCCTCAGGCAATTCAGAGAGGACGAGAAGAGAGCAGGCTTCAGGCTGCCAGGACTGTCCCACACCCCGCCCAGGTCACCGTCACAGGGGCAGGAGCAGCAAGGGCTACAGTGCTGGTCACGCACCTGCTTCTGACTTGAGGGGAGTGGTTCCCTGGGCTGGGAGCACAGCGCTGAAGTCAAGTTCTCAGCAGACAGGTGAGCCCTGCCAACACACACACACACACACACACACACACACACACGTATGCACACACGCACGCACGCACACACACACACACACACACACACACACACGCACGCACCCTAGCTGATCTCAGCTGCTGAGTGTTGAGTGTTGCTGGGGTGGAGACAGGACAGGAAGCCGTCTCATGCTCTTCCCCAGGGCATCCTTTTGGCCCCCTCTTCTGCTGCTGCTTGGGTTGCTGTCCCTTTCTTCTTCTTGGGGACTTTGCCCACTCACCTCCCTTCTTGTGCCTCTGCCCAGAGCCCCCCTGGAACATCTCACTTCAGACTTCCATTAGTGACCAGACTAAGGTGTGGAACATCCTGTGTGGGTCAGGGGTGTTTTAACCCACACCCCTGCCTGCTGACCAGCCTGTGACCTGGACCCTGTGGTTCTACATCCAGTCCCCAGAAGTGAACATTTGGGGTGCAGTCTCAGCCCAGCACAGCCTGGTCATGTCATGTTGGCAGGTCTCCCCTGTTCCTGAGTCACAATTTCCTTATCTGAAAAAGCAGGGAGAGTGGTAATTACCTTAGAGTGGTGAGGCTTGCATCAAATTAAACAGTGACTCTTGGGCAGCTGAGGTATGTAAGAGTCCCCCGTGCTTAAGGATGATTGCCCCTGTGATTACTGGTGTTGGTAACCTATGTTAAGAATTCTTGTGAGCCTGTGGGCCTTGAAGATGCCTGGGGAGCCCATGGCTGTGACCTGCCCGATGGACGCATATGGCAGAAGGAGCTATGCAAGTATTTTGGTTCAAACCTGTTTAGACATACATTTTTCTGCTCATAGCCTGTGAGCCTTGTTTTGAAGAACTCTCTGCCCTTGCTGGCTAGCTCATTACACAGGAAAATGGGAAAGCAAAAAGTCCTTTTCTACTGGAATTGAAAAGAAGTTGGAGAGTCCCTAGAGCAGGAGTAAGAATATGGGGCTGAAACTTGGAGCAGATGTGCCTACTGAAACCAGATGGCATTATCGAGAGGGGGACACTGCCAGCCTTTCTAGGGCAGTTGTATGACACTGCTCTGAGATACAGCCCGGCAAACACTCCTAGACCTGTGACCACGCATGACATTGCCCAGGGAGCCTGCCCTGTTAGCTGTTCACCACACGTGTGCAAATATCGTGGAAGGATCATGAAGGGTGTAGAGAAATTATTTAAATGATTTCATTTTTTTTCTGTTATAATAAAAATAATAAACAAATACTGTGATGAATGAAATAAGTGTTGGATTTCAGAGTGCTATTATATGAATAAAAATACCATGGAGTGCATTGTCAAAAGTAATTCTTTGCCAAAACAATTGGAATCCTCTGCCAAAAGTGTCTTTCACAGCCTATACTCCCCTCCCCAGCAAAATGAAGGAGAGCAGGGGAGGTGGGGGGCTGTTTTGTTGTATAACAATAATAATCTTGAAGATGAAGAGTCTGAGTAAACAGATCAGATGTTGCCAGAGGTATCCAGGTAAATCCCTTCTTATTATAAACAACAGTAGCATCTTAAAAACTCATATGGTGACAGCTTGACATTAAAAATCTCTTTATTCCCCTTTTTTCTGAGAGTGAAGTGAAAATAATCTAGTAAGAAAAGTAAATTATTTGCCAAAACAAAGAACGGCCCGTAGGCAGTAGAAGGAACCAGGCAGGTACTTTTGTTCAGAACTGTTTAAAAATCCTTTGTATTGCCTACTGCGTTTAAGTCTGTTTTAAAGAATTTTAAAAAATCTAAACAGCTGGGTAGTAGGAAAAGATCAGGGACTCGAATGCTCCATAATTCCTTCTGGTGAGCCAATCGGGCTAATGAGCAGTCTGCATATACTCTTCATGTTTTGTTTCTCTGCAGCCACAGGTAAATAAAAGCAGTTAAGGAATAAATTTTCCTAAGAACTGGATTATTAGGAGGTATAGGGAAGGTCATGAGGGAAGGGATGTGAGCAAAATATTTTCTACACATTGAGAGTACCTCCCCACCCTGAAAAGAAAATAGCTGGATGGTGCTGTACATTTGACTCTGTTATTTATATTTATTTGTTTATTTAGCTTAATAATGTGCCTTAGCGTTCTCCCCACACCGGCATCTGTGGATTGATTTCATTCTTTTTGATAGCTTCCTTGCTTGGCTATATCATGATTTTTCTAACAAAGCTGTTGTTGACATTTGGGGTCTTCACAATTTTTGCTATTACATAAAGTGCTACAGTGAAAGCCCTTATCCATACGTGCTTTTGAACTTTGTGAATGTTTCTCTACCCAAATCCCAAGGCATAAAGTTGACTGGTGCACCTCCAATACCTGCCCCCCTCCACCCCCTCCCACCAGGGTGAGCAGTTTTGCCCACCTTCTCCTGAGGAAGCGGAGAGCTGAGTGTTGGTCAAGGAGATCAGCTCTTGGGGGCCATGGTTTTTGCTCCCCGTAGTCCACAGAGGCACAAGACCAGAGAGAAGTATCAGGAGAAATTAACCCAAGAAACTAACATTGTTCTGCATAATTGTCTGAAGTAGGAACTGCACTGTGAGAAGAGGAGCTTGCAGATTAAAGGGCAGAGATGGTTTCCCTTCCGTGGTGTTTGTGTCAGTGTTCCTCAAAGCCTGGTCTTTGGATGATCTGAATTAGAAGCTTCAGGGCAAGGATCCCCCCGTTTCCAAATTAGATCAGCTGGACCAAGCCTGCGCTGAGCCCCGCAGCTCTCTTCAGTGGCTTCTGTGTGAGCCATAGTTTGTGAAAGGGATCAGATTCTGCTCTCTCATTTAGCAGGTGACTTTGTTTTTCCTCTGTGTTTACTGGGCTCCTCATGTATTCAGATTTACTGCCACCATCTCACTCCATTACACTGACTTGCCATGGTTTTTCTATGTCTTTTTTGGGGGAGAGTATAGGGATCGAACTCAGAGCCTTGACCTTGCTAGGCAAATGCTCTACCACTGAGCTAAATCCCCAAGACCCAGGTCTTTCTTTTACTTTTAGTTTTTTCTGCCTCTTATAGAAATGACTGTATTCTCTTTATTTCCTGTTTCCTCCAGAGTCTGAAGGTTGTGTTCTGCATTAGCTCCTTCAGTGCTTGCTCTGACAGTTCAAGCAGCTGCTCCACTTAATGAGATGTGGCATAACCCAAATTCAGACCCTCCTCTGAAGAATGCGAGAACCTTGGAACCCTTAGCCTTTGTCACTCTCTGCCTCTGTTCCTTGATGGGCCTACTATTTTGTTTCCCTATTTACTTTCTCTGGTGGTGGGGATAGAAGCCAGGACTTTCCGCATGGCAGGCAAGTGCTCTTCCACTAAGCTGCAGTCCAGTATTTTAGTCTCCTGTTGTTATTAACTGCTTTACATCTTTACTGTTGTTGTGTTGTTTCATTGTGCTATTTCCATTATTGATTCCTCCTGTCAGTTTGTTTACATTTGCCATTGTTTCCATATACTTCCTTGCCCATCATGCCTGCTGATTCCTGCTTTCCTTCTGGGTTTGATCTTCCTCTCATGGATGTGGCTGTCCTGTGGCCTTCATCGAAGTGACTCTGCGTATGTTGAACCCTTCAGTCTTGTCCCAATATCTCTCTTGCTCACTATGGAACAACAGTTCAGTTGGAACAGCATGGCTTTGTGAGAAATCTAGCTTATTTCCATTTAGTTTGTTGTGCTTGGTATTCATGGCCTTCCTTACACTGAAGACCCACAGCTTTGGGGGACATTCTCAGCCATTACCTTCCAATGAATTCCTTCTCTTCCATTTTCCTCCCAGCTTCTTAGAGAATAATGGATCATGTGTATACACCGGGCCCTCTCATTCTACCATCTATATCTCTTAATCTCTTTCCCTGTCTCTTACCTCTGTGCTATAGTTTTGCTAATTTTCTTAGCCCAGTTTACTAACTTCCAGTTTACTAACTCATTTTTCCCCTGAGGTGCTGAGGATTGAACCCAGGGCCTTGGGCATGCTAGGCAAGCACTCTACCACTGAGCCACACCCCAGCCCACTAACTCATATCTATCTGATTGGTTACTTAACATACGTATTATGTGTCTAAGTCTCTTGCCTATACTTTGTGTTTATAGACATCTGTTTGGCCTTCCACTAAGAGCACTAAGATGTTGTTGCAGATGCTGCCTCTCAGATCTGGGACTGTGAATCACGGGCATGGGCCACCTCCTCTGAGGTTGAGTCTCCTCAAGAATGGTCGCCAAATAGAGGGAGGAGGAGGTTTTCTCAGGGAAAATGTGAGCTTGTGTATGGAGAAATGAGGTTGGAAGTGGAGATTTCTTAAGGAATCCTCTCCACTGGTGATGTGTTCAAGGTCCTGGTCCTTCTCTTGGATTAAAGGAACAGTCTTGTGCTGCTCATGGTGTTAGTTTTCCTTAAATAGAGTAAAAAGCTGATGTTAGGATACAACACTTTTAGGGCTTCAAAAGCAATAGAAACACCTGGACCTCAATGAACAGCTTCCAGTGAGTGTTCTAGAGCTGCAGGAGGCTCTGCTGCTTGCAGATTTAAGAGCAGGGTGAGGTGCTCCAGTGGGAGCAGAGGGAGCGGCTGCTGTCACACACTCACTCCACACCCCACACACTGCGTGAGAAGAGGCTGCTTCGCTTATGCACTTCTCTGTGAGAACTTGGCCTGTGGGCTTCCCGAGCTGCCGGGGTTGGGAGGTACAACGCCAGTGCTGTAGGTGGCCCCTTCTACAACTCTTCACCCAGGGTGAGAAGAATGGATTTTTGGCCATCTCAGATGCTTCTCCTAAAATGGAATTCTTTCCACCTTTCTGGTCTTTCAGAAATGTCTGCCAGCTCAGAACGTTCTTTTTGGTCTTGACCATCTCCTTGGTTTCGTTTTTGCCCACTTGTTAGTCCTGGTGGTCTCAAGAAAGGTAAAGGAAAGGAAGGAGAGAGGGCTAAGAGATATCTTCATTTTTTAAAATTAATTTTATTGGTACACTTTTGACATGCATAAGGATCAATTCATCACAGGGAATTTATACCAGCACATAATACGTCTTAATTCTTTTTTTTTCCCATTCTCCTCCCTTTCCTTCAATCCTTCTTTCCTTCTCCGTTTACAAAACTTTGTTTCTGTTATTTTGCTTTCATTCTTTTTTATTTTTTTATTCCTGTTCCCCTCTACCTCTCTTGTTCTGCTTACCATTTGTTCATTTTCTTCCTTCTCCCCAGTATCTGTCATCAATTTTGGTCTTTATCTACCCTTTGGGTTTCTCACACAAGACAAACAATGTGATATTTAAACATATGTGTCTGATTTATTTCACTTAAAATTATGTTCTCAAGGTGCACCTATTTACCTAAAAATGTCTCAAGTTTATCTTTCTTGTAGTACTCCATTGTATATAAAAACCACGTTTTCTTCATCCATTCATCTGTTGATTGGTATCTGAGCTGTTTCCAAGACTTAGATGTTACAAAATTTGTTGCTATAAACATGTTTATTCATACATCACTGTGGTATGATGCTTTTAACTCTTTTGGAAAGATATCTAGATGGGGAATAGCTGGGTCAAATGGAGCCTCTAGTTTTAGTTTTTTAGGGAATCTCTATACTGATATCCATAATGGTTGTACCACTTTACACTCCTACCCGCAGTGGAGAAGAGTTCCTTTTTCCCCACAGCCCCACTTGATTTCTTGATAATAACCATTCTTTCTGGAGTGAAATGGAATCCCAGTGTTGTTTTAATTTGCATTTCTAGAATGACTAGTGATGTTGAACATTTTAAAAAATATATTTATTTGCTCTTTGTACTTCATCTGAGAAGTGACTATTCACTTCTATTCAAGACTATTTTTTAATTGGGTCTTTTCATTTGAGATATCTGTTTCTTTTTATTTTTCTTTTTTTTTTTGAGTTAAGAGATATTTTTAAAGCAAAGAGAAAGACGAAGAAGGAAAGAGGAGGGGAAAGTATAAATTCTTTGTTTTCATTTGTTATGGAAATGAATTAGATTTTAAGGGAGGTTTCATGAGTGTTATCATTCCCAAGTTTCTGTGTATTTGATAAAGTCATTCCTTTTGCTTTGATGTGTGAATGACATCAAGCAAGGTATGCACATTAGATCACATTCTTTTCCTTCCTTCTCTGTGCATGTCCTTTGCCTTTGGACAGTCATTACCACAGAGGACAAGTCTGAAACTAGGCTGATGTATCTCCCTTTGCAGGACGAGCGTTTCTATGTCCAGATGCATCTGCTTTCCTGAACCATTTGTCCTCCTGTGTTTGCCTGTCGTGGTGATGTCCTGTTCTTCCTCCCCTTCCAGCTGCCTGCCTTCCTCCTCCCCCTCTTCCACATCTTCCTTGTCTTCTTTTCTCTCTCCCTCCCTCCTTCCCTTCCTTGTTTTCTGTCTCTGTCTCGCCCCCTTTCTCCCTCTTCCTCCCTCTCTTTCTTCTAATTAATAACATTTTCTATGCCTCTTTCTGGGTTGTTCCCACTTATCCTCTATCTTTGAGTGTGGAAGTTCTTTTAGGCCTGTTGTTTCCCTCAGATGATTGTTAGGCTCTCTGTGGTGGCTTCCGCTTCTGTGAATTACACACCTATTGTCCCCAAGCTTTGCAGCCTTTGGCTGAGCATATATCTCATAGTTGAGCTTGGAGGCAGCTCTTATGGCATCCATGGCAGTGGAGAGATGGGCAGCTCTGGAGTTCTTGCCCCAAGAGGTTTTCTGTTGAATCTGTGTCCTCTGTCCTGGGAGGCACGTGTTAGGGGCTTGAAATTCCCCTTCTTTTTGGAAGCCTGGGTTATCTGAGGTCCCTGGTACCTTTGTCTGGTGAGTCAATATTTAGCATTTTTGCTCAGTTCCTTTGCGTCAGCTCTTGAAAGTGGCTCTCCAATCTCCCGCTGCCTCTTGGGCATCAGGACAGTAAGTATTTCAAGATGGACTGTTGATTTAAGGCTGGAGGTTTAGTGATCTGATGTTGGAAGGTTGTCCCAAAAATAGGATGCAGCTTAAGAAATGAATCCAGAGACAGATGCAGCAGTAAGTTGCTATGAAGAGGGGTCTCTCTCTCTCTCTCTTTCTCCTTGTATCTAAGGTTTATATTTGGAATAATTAAACCTGAGGCTTTTTATAAGCATAAAAATCTAAATTAATCTGATGACGATGATTTCAGAACAGGTGTGCAGCATGATATTTTAGGTTTGAGCTTGGTATCTTACTGATGTTAGCAGTGAGTTTAACAAAAGGAAACGAAGATATTTCAATTCAGTGTTTTATTTAAGCCAGGAGCCAGGCTCAGTGCTCTGCTTTAACCAGCACATCATATGTGGCAGACTGTTCAGGGTCTATTTTGGGTCTTTAACTATCTTGCCCTGGCTGTGAGGGTGGGATCCTGTGATTGCAGATGGACCTGCAGCAACGGGAAGGGCCTGGCACCACTCTGGTTCAGTTTTCAGGGTGCCTCTGGAGAGAAATGAAGGGGCTTCTGGGGCTGGGCAGCAATTCTGACTTGGAATTGACAAGTTTTTCCATCCAAGCAGATAACTAGGCCATGTGGGGAGGGTGAGCAAGGGATGCAGAGTCCCCAGAAGCATCGCATGACTCTCTTCCTCTGTGCTGTGCAAGATGCCAAAAGACATCATTTAAACTTGGAACAAAAGAGCGTCTTCAAAAACACAGGAAGTGATTTCCTATTTGAAGCCTCTTCACTGTTGGCCCAGAAATCTGATGAGTGATTAAGTGATCACTGAAAGACAGGTTTGTAAATATGTCCTCTTGTGATGATGGCAGAAAATCGCAACAGTCAATGGCTATGCTCTCAGAATCTGCCATGATTTGGATCAGAAATGTTCCTGAAAAGTCTCATGTGTTTGGAAGTGGGCTTCGAAAGGGGGTTGGATCGTGTGGGCACTATACTCATTGGAGGATCTACCCATTGATGAGCTCATAGCTGAATGTGCTGTTAGGAGGAGGTGGGCCCGGCTGGAGGAGGTGGGTCATTAGGAGAGTGACAAGAAAGGGTTAATTCCTGTCCTCTTCTCTCCCTTCCCTCTCTGCTTCCTGTCTGCCATGAGGCGAGCAGCTTTCCTCTACCTTGTCTTTTCAGCATGCCATTTCTGCCTCACCACAGACCTGAAGCAATGAAATCCCCAACTGTGGACTGAAACCTCTAAAACCATGAGCTTTGGGTTTAGATGGATTTATATAACGTATTCTGTACAGTGACCGGAAGGTGACTAACACAGAATCCGCCCAAATGTAGGTGTATGACTCCACTGCTCGGGAGAATCCCTGCTTGTGACTCTCCCACCTGTGGGCACATGTAGCCAGGGAGCTCTTGGGATGGGACCTTGCACTGGGGGTCCGTCCTGGAGCAGGTCATTCTTAAAAGCCTAATACAGGAGCTCCAGGGGGCAAGCTGCCTTTAGGAAATCTCCCTGCACAAGACCTGACATTTTTATTCTGAGCTTGCTTTCCAGATTGCTGACTTGAATTTCTGAAAACATCCTGATTCTTCGAATGCTAAAAAGCAATTACCTCATGCCTCCATCTGTTGCTTTATCCTAATTCCTCTTCTCGTATCTCGCTGCCGAGCTCATCAAAACATTTGACTTCCTGCCACAGAGGTTCAGAGAGCCTGGCTAGAGGCACTCACCTTTACCTTCCAGGTCAGTCCTGTAGCACGGGATGATCTGATGTCTCTTGGAGCATCACAATGGACCCTGAAAAGTACAACACAGCCCTCCTCTCATCTCCAGGCTGTGAGAGTTTGACCCCACAAGTGCCTGTGATCCAAGTTAATTCTGTGGCATATTGGCATTTCTCTCACTCCTAAATGGAGAAATCTGCTTCACACTTAATCATGAAATCCACATCTCACACTACTAAAAAAAAAGGTAGTAACTTCAGTAAAAGCCCAGCAAACTGGAGCAAAATGCCAGCATCAGAGCAGAAAGTAGCTACCATCTTAATATCTCGATCTCTTCCTGAGATAGCCAGCAAACAGAAGGGCTTGAGAGGAGGCCCATAGCCATCCTGCTCTCATTTTGGGACAGGAAAAACTGCTTCTCAGCTCCCACCTGTGCACTGACACACACTCACACACATATATGACCCTGGACACACGCACTCATGTTTATGGGCACTTAGAGGCACACACGTAACACTCACTGACAGTTGCCACTCACATATGCACAACACTGACATAAATATAGCATGTTCACATGAGCACACATGTCGTATGCACATATTCTCATGTGCACAGCCTCGTGCACTTACATACTCCATGAACCCCACATATGCACATGAACCCCACCTCAGATGCACATGCACACACGTACAGTATACTCACATAGATACACGACTGTGTGTGCTCATATGCACACAGGCTCATACACATTCAAGTTATCACATATGTGCACACATTCAGTGCAAACACACTCACAGTCATATACCCACACTTGCACACACATATAACTTCTTTCTTATTTCTTAGCAGAGTAAGAGAAGTTTTTCCTGCTACTGGAGGGGAGTGAAATGTGATAAGGGAAAGGTTCACTTTCTGGTCACACTTGGTGACTCCTTGCTGAGGCCCCCAAGATCCAGACAGGCAGGCAGGATATGGCCAGGGTGCATCTCCACACACACATGCAATGGCCTCTTAAGAGAGATGTCTGACTTCTCATGCAGGATAGAAATTGGAAAGTGTGCCTACTTGCTACCTGAGCATCTTTCCTGTCCCACCTGAAGTGGGTTCTGGGCCACCATTCCTGTCCCCTGGTGGTAAGCAGTGGGTGTGGAAAGTTGTCAATTATTGTATCTCTCCTGAGTAACCCAAGGCTGCTGTCAGAGAAGAGCTACCTAAGACAGAACTCCTGCCGGGGAGAAGATGACTCTTAGAGACAAGACTTGAGTAAGTGGACTCAGACTAGAGCAGGGGTCCTGATGGTGAGCTGCACTGAAGAAAGAGCTGAGGATCAGGTGTGTCCCAGAGCCACTGGTGGTCCATCCCACCACCACCATTTTTACTGCATCTCTTGGGAAGGAGGTGGGAGGCAGTAGTGTTGAAGGAGTGAGGGCAGAATGGGATTTATACTTGGACAGAAAGAGTGCAAAGTAACCATGCACTTCAGGACTGTAGAATGTTAACAGGGGGCACTGCTGGGGCCAGGCAGACGTGGGACACAGAGCCTAATTCCCCCAGAAGCAAGAAAACCAGTTTTAGACACTGAATATAATGCACTGAAAGTGAAATAATGAAGTTGACAATCTTGGAAACACTTTTGGCAGTGTAGGATCAGGTGGCAAGTGGCTGCAGGGACGACAGTGGCTATGGGTTGGGGAAGGTCATGCAAGACCATGGCAAGCTGAGAACCCAACCAGATAAGATTCTGACAGATCTAAAAGAAGAGAAGAGCAGGACATGGTCCAGCTGGCAGAAAAACCACCATGGGAGTTTCTTTGAGTTTGGGCTGAGGAAAACAGGCTGAGATCCCGCCCTGTCCCCATGCTCACTAGGTCTGTGCCTGTAGGCTGACCAGCACCCAGGGGTGGCTGATTCCTTGGGAGGCCTCACCCAGCCAGAGTGGGTGCACGAGCTGCTTTTCTTTCTCAGACGTGCAAATTACCATGTTCTGGTGTAGCTGTTTCTCTGTTTGCTAGATGAGTCCCCACTAGAGAACTCCCAGGCAGGAAAGACCTTTTCAGAGACCCAAGAGGAACTCATCTGTATCCAAGACACCAGACAAGCTTTGTTGATATGACGTTCCCACAGCAGAATAGAGTGGCTGAGACAGCATGTGGAGGCCATGGTCTAAACGTGCAGCTGGGATCTGACTTTACACCTAGTCCTTGAACCATGGCCTTCTTTATCTGCCACGAGAACTAATCTTTTTCTCAGTATATGCCTTCTGGTGGGACTCAGGATGGCAACAAACTACCCAGGCCATTAGAGTGTGGCTGTTGAAGGCCATGAGGGACTGTCTTTAGGTTCTGGTTTTCCCACATATTTAGCATTGTGACTGCTTCAATCAGTAAATACTCCAAATGAATCCCTAGTTGTCAACTGCTAAATCTTCAAAGTACATACCAAGACTGGGGACACGTCTATTTCCAGACTGAGTAAGTACCAATGCATGAAAATCCTCCGAGGACAAGGACCAAGCACATGTACTCGTCTGTTTTGTTTTGGGACCTCTTCAGTGTGGTCACCTGCTGCACCCACCTTTCCCATATTGGCAAGAAGCCTGCAGAGTCTGTGAACAAGTTCCCCAGGAGTACTAAACTGGGCTTGCAGGAGCCCCTGCCCTGAAACCATATCTCAGGAATGGCCGTTCAAGCTGAGGGCCAGAACTCTTGCCGCCAGGGGGACTGTGTGGTCAGTGGGAGCTGCGGAACCTCCTTAGCCACCTGTAATATGGAACAGATGTTCCCCGCCCATGGTGGTGATGGGCATCCACTCAGAGGGGTGGGGATTGTGCTGCACTGAAGAAACATTCACAGAAAAGTTGTCCCAGATGGAAACCCACGCAGAGGCCGCTGGTGGATGTTGACCTTGTGCACAAACAAGAAACAAAGCTTTCTTGTTCTCATGCTGGGACGGTGGCTGGGGACATATCCCAGCATCAGTCTGAGCTGATGCGTGCAAATCTGTTCCCATTTCCCTTCCTGCAGTGTGAGTGGGAGGGCAGCGAAGGCCTGCCAGTGCAGCCTCTGCTGCTGTGCCACCGGGTTCCTGGTGCACCATTCTCTGCCCCAAGTTCTCCTCCAAGGGATAGCTGAGCAGTGTGTTCCTTAAACCCACATTTCCTGAGTACCCAGTGAAGTTATTCACAACTTTCTTTGTTCCAAATAACTTCTGAGGAACTGGACAGATCTGACAAGATATGCTCCCCAGAATGCAACCTCCCCGCTCCCTCATTTGATCTGTGGGTGATTTCATTGCCTAGAGCCAACAGGAAGGCTGGAAGGTGATCCACTGTGTTCATCTGGCTGAGTGCAGACAGCAAGCTGCTTTCTTTCTGTCTCAACTTTAGCTGATGACAAGATCTGGCGCCTTCTCCCTGAGCTCTCAGGGCTGCTCTGGTGGGCACTGTTTGGAAAGCTGGCTGTGGTGTTTATGCCCCACACCACAGCCCCAGGCTCCTGGCAGCCCCTGGAGAGTAGCCATTGCTGCCCTTGGACAGTAGGGAAAGACTTTGGTGGTGTGACCCGTGGACGCTCTGCACACCTTAGCCAAACAGAGGGACCGGGAGCACACTCAGACTGACAACGTGACTCGTTCTGCCTAGCGTTGAATTAGTTCCCAACACGGATGTGCCTGAGCAGCGCTGTATCCTAATCTCCTGGTAGGTCTCTCCTTTGGTGACCAAGTCATCAGCCCTGGAACTCTGTCTTTTGTGTTATTATTCTTTGCATACCTGGGGTCCTCCAAGAACTGTTGAGGATTTTGGTGATGGTGGGGGAGGGTGGGCAGGAGGCAGCTCCTGATCAGAAGATAGTTACTGCTTACCATCAGGATTCAAGGTCCAGGGGCTGGGGATCTGGTGTCTGGAGGGGCTTCTGTTGGTTTGCAGATGATGTCTTCGCATCATGTCCTCACATGGTGGACAGAAAGATCACCCCTCTTGTGTCCTTGTTTTAAGGACACAAATCCTACCATTAGAGCTTCACATTCATGAGCTGATCACCCCACCACTTCCTGATACCACCACCGTGAGGAATAGGGCTTCAACATGAATTGGGGGACTCAAACGTGCAGCCACACACAAGCTCACATTGCAATGATGTCAAGCAATTAGGCAGAGTTTCCTGGCCTGGTGGGTCCCTGGTCACGTTCTCCAACACAATCCCCAGGGGACCCCGCGACCTCTGGGCAATCAGTGGGGTCTGACTTGGATTCTCAACTTGGCAGCTAGAGACGTGTCCTTCTCTAGTCTCTTCTCTAACCTGGGGGATCAGGTGGTTTTTACCAAGAAAATCATCTATTCATTACAAAGTTATTCATTAGTGTTCATGGACGAGGAGCTGGGCGAAAGAGTAGCTATAATTATAATACCTCTTATGAACAACTATGAATTATTAAAATATTGACCCATGTTTTTCTTTGCTACATGAAACATGGCGCTTTTTGTCCCCTCCGCCCCAGTACTGGGGATTGAACCTAGGGCCTTTGCACTGAGCTACATCCTCAGACCTTTTTTAAAGTGTGTGTTTGCAGTACATCATTGTTACACTCGTTTGGAGGATTTGTTTATGGACGTAGCATATCCGGATTATTTCTGATCCCTTTATCACCTCCCTAACTCCCCCATCCCTTTCCCCTTCTCTGAAAAGTCTGCCTTTTTGTTTCTTACCATCTCACTTTTATTTTACTGATCCATTTATTTATGTTTCAGGTTTCTCATATAAGAGATACCATGTGATATTTAACTGTGTCTGAATTATTTCACTTAACTTTATGGTCTCAAGTTCCATCCACTTTCCTACAAATGACATGACTTTGTTCTTTATGGCTGAATTATATTCCACTACACATTTTTAAAATCCATGTATCTGTCAATGGGCGTCTGTCTGTTTCTAGAACTTAGCTGTCATGTGCCGTCCTGCTATAACCATGAGTATGCATGTATCACCCTAAAATGTCTTTAATTCTTCTGGGAATATAACTAGAAGGGGTAGAGCTGGGTCAAACGGAATTTCTATTTCAGGTTTTTTTTTTTTTTTTTTTTTGTGGAATCTCCATACTGATTTCCATAATGCTTTTACCCAGCTATATAGCTATTTATTTATTTACATTTTGAGACAGAGAATCTGTGGTTTTCCTGTCTCAGGCTCCTGGACTGCTGGGATTATGGATATGTACTACACGTCAGGCTTTCTCTGAGCTCCTTACAGGGAGTTGACAATGGTGGTAGGAGATTACCTTATAGGAAAGCTGTTTTGTAGCATCACCTACCTACAGTTCCTCAATTCCCAGTGCTGACACACTGATGTCATCAGAGGCCCAGGCCCCTGGCCAGTGCCTGATGCTACCCACCCTCCTGGTGGTGCCTTCTGGCTTTATTTCAGAACAAGTCAGCCATGTATTCAGAGTAATCTTCAGCTTCTGCATTCACTGGTCAGCACTAAAAGATGAGATTTTCTTCATCTCCCAAGTCATGACAGGAGGTGTCAGCCAGCGCATTTTTAGTGCAAATGGGAAGCCCGAATAGTTCTGCACTCAATGGAAAATTCCTCATGCCCTGCGACCTGAATAGATCTCAAAATCCTTTCACCATCCTCCAAGAGCTGGAATTGGAGGGTGCCAGCAGCAAAGGTGCATTCCTGCCTCTTCTTTTCTTTTTAATATTCCATCAGGAATCTTTCTTCTGGCTGGTATGGATGCCAAGTGCCCCTGGATTGTGCTGTGCTTGGCATCCTCTCTGAGCACTGACCCAGGAACGCTTTGCCTACGGGAAGGAAAGGCAGCTCCCGCAGTACCTCTCAGCCAGAGTTGCCCTTTCTGGACCCATGGGAATCTGGGAGGGCCTGGGCCTTAGGGCTTTGGGGTGGGGTTCAGAGCCCACTGGGGGAAGGGCCTGAACAAGTAATAAATATTCTGCTGGGCACCTTCATTCATATGCTAAGGAGCATCGAATTGGGCTTTAATTGGTGTGAGAGGAAAGTGGTGCAGCTGCGTTAGGCCTGCGCTGTGGGACCTCAAGTATGAATAGCTGTTTAAAAATAATCCCCGCAGGGAAAAAGCAGGCGAAAAGCAGGGTTTCTGCTAAAAGCGGCAGCATCAAGGTTGGTGAGATTGTGAGGGGGCTGCGGTGGGAACTCCAGACCCCAGACCCAGAGCTGAGTCCCAATTTCTATCCTGTCATCCCAAGAGCTTGTATGCTTTCTTCCTGCACTGGAAATAAAATTACCCAGAGGCACGTGAAGACCTCGGCACGAACATGGGGGCATGTCTATACCTGGTACTCATTGTCACTCCCTTGTGGACTCTTGCTGGAGAGGACCGTGGGGGCGGTGCTTTCCGATGGGTGCCAAGGAGGTGGCACTTCTGGGAGGACATTCCCCTGACCACTTCCTGGGTTCTTGGTGTTGTACCCCCCACCTTCACCCCTCCCCCTGTGCCTTACCTGGGTTACCCATGAAGGAACCTCAAAGAGAGGTTGGAGGATCTGGATAAACTTGCAACTTTTCTTCTGGAACGACCAGAGGAAGGAAAAGGGAGACTCTGTTGGGGTGTTTCCCAGGCAGCCTCTGTCAGATCCATCTTCTGGCTCTCCCAGCTGGGGTGGGAGGTGACCACGTGGGCTGCCAGGCTCTTGGCCAAGAGACTGGGAAAGAGATCTTGATGGGAATTATGCTCCGTGTGTGTGAATCTAGGTGACAAAAACTTATGTCCATGAGCATCTGGCTTATTAAACCTGTAATAAGGAGGCTTTCTGACTTGAATTAGAATTTCTCAGTGATCTCTGCTTTAAGGAATATCTGCTGAATGAAAAAGTCACATTTGTTAGGGTTTCCATTAAGAAAAAGTAAGATGACTATTTTAAGAACTGAAGACTGTGGCCAGCAGGTCTTGCTTGGGGCCAGAGCAGGTGAAGCCTCCCTTCCAGCTTAAGGGCAGTGGTGACCGCGGGGCCTGGACCTGGTCTGGTTCTGCAGCATTTACGTGTTTATGTTCTTAGAAAGATTCTCTCTGTCTACTGAACTGTACCCTACTAATGTGATAAATGACATCTCAGTGCAATTTAAAAGCACCAGTTCCCACTTAGATGTGCCCACGTCCCCATTCTCTACCTCACTGACTCCCTCTCATCAGCCTGGCCACTCTTCTTGCCCCAGCAAGAGGCTCTAACATACAGAATCGTTGTGTATGTGTGAACTACAAAGGCTGAAGAGAGTCAGGCCCAGGTCCAGGGAGGCGGAAGGGAGCTACGAGGACCAGCTCACAGAGCACTGCTGCTCCTGGAGGCGGTGAGTGCCCTTGCAGGGTGCGGCGGGGATTTAGACACTTCTGGCACATGGCATTGCAGATGTAGGCTTACAGGTCCTTGGGCTCCAACAGGACCAGGCTGCAGTCTGCTGCCCCGTGGATTTGTCTGTGGCCGCTCCCTCCCGGCAGAATGGATGTTTCCGGGATAGTCCCCGGGGGCTGAGTCTCGCCTTTTGTGTTTCCGCCTTAGTGAGCATGCTGGCTCTTTGTGGTCATCACCATCAGCAGCTGGTGTGTGGGGGCAGGTTCAGGGCTGTAAGCCCAGCAGCCCAAGGTGGTGGGTGCAGAATAGACCACGGAGCTGAGTGTGTACTTGGCAGCCAGGATTTCTGGGCAGTGCAGGCCAGGAAAGAGCCCCCCTGGGGGAGGTGCCTGCCTTTTGTTCCACATCATGTGCCCCTCTGTGAAGGGGGGGAGCCAGTGAGTTGTTCTCTGGGCTTGGGGGGATGAGGCAGTGGTCTTTGTCTAGGGCTGCATTGCCTATAATCCTCCTTTAAATGACTTTATGTAGATGTTGTCTCAGAGGAGTCAGAAAGCAAGTTCCCAGCAAAGCTGTAATGGGGTGGTAACTTGGTTCCATAAAGTTTATAGAATGAAAGGATCGAGGGCTAAAGGCCCTTAAGGGGCCTCTAGTTACTCTAAGCCACCACTTGCACATGAGACCCCCACTTCTGTGCCATCTAAAGGTCATTTGGCAGCAGGGTTCAGATCAGCCGCCAGGCCCCCACCTCCCTCCCACATCCTGAGCTGCTTCCTGTGCTATTTCTAGCTGAGGTAAGGTGGGTAAGGAGTGAGGGCAGAGTTCCCAGGCTGTGGTGTTGCCCGAGCTGAAAAAGTTCCACACATGTCCAAGAAGTGACTGGAAAAGACAGCAGGTGAAGGGGCGAATAGGAAGGGTTTTCCTGAAGACAGCTGGGGCTGCCGCAACCTCCCTGTCCTCAGAGAGAGGACATGGACGAGGACATCCAGGAAGCCTACCCTACAACAGGGACCCTCCGGTGGGGGGACCTGGGAGCTGAGGTCACTTGGTGGCTCTAGTCTGGAGTAGTCTCAGTCCCGATGGCTCCTGGGGTCACCAGGAGCTCTGCACTCTCTCAGTTCCTGTTTGAGCAGAGCTCTCTTGGGGATAGGACTGGCAGCAGTAAGTTTTACTGATGTTGGTAACATGGTTGCTGTGTGTGGCCAAATCTGAGACCTAGTGATTGCTTTTTGAGGAAAAGTTAAGTACTTTACTCATGTTGTATGAGGGATGTACCCTCTCTCCAGAAACATTAAAATATGATGAAGAATATCTAAGAATCAGCTGTGTGTGGTGGCACATGCTGAAATCCCAACCTTCTAGTCTGTCTCAGCCTCCTAGACTGCAAGTTTGAGTGCAGCCTGGGCAACTTAGTGACTTAACAAGGACTTGACTCAAAAAAAAAAAAAAGAATGTAGCTCAGTGTGAAGCCTTTGGGTTCAATCTTTAGTATCAAATAAAATAAAATAAAACAAAAAAGAACATAAGAATCAAGAAAATATGATATTTGAATAAAGATTTATAGCATATGCTTTTCAAATTGAGTTATGTCATAGGAGAGTTTAAACTCAAATGACAAACCCAGGTTCAACACAATCAGATAGGTTGTAACAGTGGGCGGTAACCAGCGAGATGAAATTAAATGAGCTGCAGGCAGTAACTTCAGGCAGTAAAATGCACAAGCCACAGTAGTGGGAGGCAGCAAGACCCGGGAGCCCACAGAAGTTTGGTGCCGTGATATATAGAGTAGTAGTGAATCTGTGGAGTGGTTGCAGTGTCCTGAGCCCTCACATAAGGGTTGCGGGTTTGTGTTCCCTACATAAACACCCTCAACTCACACAAACAGTTCTCCCACACACTGCTATACAAAGGTATAAACTGAGGTTTGGAGAGGTCTGATAACTTGCTGACACTTGCACAGTGGGCTTTAAAAGTTACTCAAAAATGACTGTGAACACTGGTACAAGGCACAGCTCTCCTTGGAGCAGCGTGAGGCTCACACCTTCTGCAGCCATCAGGCAGTGTCCACAGTGCTCCACGGACTCTCTGTGCCCTGCCTCGGTGTGCAGTGGGTCACCGAGGCTTCAGGCCTCAGGGCCTGTTGCATGAGGCTGCCCAGGAGGCCCTCCTCAGGTGCCTGCACACTCTTGACCTGCAGCACAGCACCTCCCCAGAGAGGAGCTCAGATGGAGTTCAGGCCTTCTTTTACAGCACAGAGTTCAGCTTCTCCCTCAGGGCTGCCCAGGCTGCTGAGCATTCTGACTACTTCTTGAAGCAAGGGGCGGGCATCCCAATGTTCAGCTTGAGGGGAAAGAGAAGTATTCCAGGAACCCAGAGCTGCTCCCAGAGAGTTCCAGCATTACTTTAGGAATAGAAAGCAGGTGTCTTCTGAGGTGAGCCAGAGGACAGGGCTGGTAAGGACAGAGAGAGAGGAATTACAAGGAAATCCACCCTTGCAGGAGGAAGGAATTTTTCCCAAATTGCAGGTGCTTCAGCCTGGAAACTCTATTGGGAAAGACGGAAAACTCATAGACACAGAGCCCACTGAAAGTGAGTGGAATCCAGCAGATGCTTAATGAGTGTCAGGGCAACTCTGGGGAGCCCAAGGAAGGCATTAGGGCAGACTCAGCATCCTTCCTGGACACTGGGATGGCTGCTGCCTGACTTCCGGGGAGAGATGGCAAGCAATTAAACTGTTCTCTCCCCAACCCTTCTGTATACCTGGCAGCCTGACCCCAGGGTTAGGATTAGGTGGCTGGAAGGAGAAGGCATCACCTGCCTGCTCTTGTGCTCCATCCCTTTCATGTCCCAATTCCAGCTCCAGGGATGGTGGATGCCTTCAGGCAAGTGACGGGGTACTCCTGGGACCAGGCAGGTGAGACCTTGAGTGTGCCTAGTGGTCTGAGCCTGCTCTTAGCCTCCCATTGGGCACTCACTCTGCCTGCTCACCTCCCTCCACCTATCTTCATGGTCATCAGGCCAAAGCACTGCCTTGAACATGCTTTCTTGAAAACATGCTGCTTTTGGAAAATACGCCCTGTGAAAGTAGTGTCCTTCTCGGTGACCAGGCTTGGGCCCTCTGTCCTGTTGTTGAGGGCCTGGGGTGCTGGGGCAGTGTTAGCTCCACCTGCACAGGCCTTACTGGGCTCCATTGTGTTTGAATTAGTCTTGGGGGAAAGACCACTTGTCCATGGTCCCCTAGTGGCCACATCATCACTTGGGGAGTGGGCAGCACCCTTTGCTGTGCCCTAAGGAGCTGCCTTAGCCCCCTGCTGTCCCTTGTCCTCTAAGCTCCCTGAGGTAAATGCCCACATGTCTGTCACACTCTGTCTTCCACAGTGCTGTGCACCCTAACAACACTTGAAAAGTACTGCTGAATGGATGGGTGAATTGTCCAGACTGGAGACATTTGGGATTCCTGAGCTAGTTGTCCCTTCCCCTCCTGATGGAGCCAGACTGCTTCAGAAGATGAGAGAGGAGAGGCTGTCCTCGCAGTGATCACAGAAATACAGAATCTGGGAAGCCCAGCACATGAGACAAAGGAACCTGGCTCAGCACTGTCTGCCCTGTCCCAGGCTGCATCTCTCTACCTTCTGGTCACCTGCTCTGAATCAATAAAGCTGGCTTGATCTGGAAATGCAGTGAAGGAAAAGCATTGCCCAAGGCTGCCAGAGCTTGCTTCTGGGGCGGAGGTGTGGTGGCTTTCAACGGAGTACACCCAGGGCAAAAGCAGCAGGGCACAGGTCCCTGTCAGCTGGTGGAGGCAGAGAGTTGTTTTCAAAATAAAGCAGTGGCCCCTGCTCTGAGGGTGGCAGTGGACTCTCTAAACAGAAGGTAGTCAAATGGCTCATTCTGCTAAAGCGACAGAGCGGCCCGTGGGTGGACTGAGCTGATGTCCAAATGTTAATCAGGTCCTTGGGTACAAGACAGGCCACCCTGTCAGAGGTTTACGGACAGAGCCTGCAACACCGCAACATTATCTGCACCTTCCCATGTCTCTTTCTTTATTGTCTCTCTTTTTAGGCCTTTCAATATTTATGGGGTGCCTTGAGATACTCCCTACATTTGTACACTGTGGCATTTATATCGGGGTCCCTGTCCTCAAACATTTACCCTTTTTCGTAGGGACCACATTGGGAATCCCTTTTCTTGCTGCTGAAGTGCACAGCACATTATCCTCATCTGGTCCTATCCTGCCCCTCTTGCTGTCCTCCCGGAGACAGGATGACAGGCCATGCTGCGGCGGTGCCTGCAGGGTGCTGGGGTGCAGGGGTGGGGGCTACTGTGTGGAGCTCCTGCAAGGCTGAGATCCAGAGCCCCAGGGGCTGACAGAGGATGGGGCCGCCTTAAGGAAGACAGAGTTAGTGCAGCGAAATACACACCATGTGGCACAGTGTGCAGTTCTGTGGCATTAAGTACGCTCACACCGTGCAGCTCCCACCACCATCCATCTGCGGAGCATTTCGGTCCTCCCAAACTGAGCTTGTCCCTCTCCACCCCTCCCCAGCCCCTGGGCCCACCATCCTCTGTCCACCACTCCAGGGCCCTCATGTAAGTGGACTCACACAGGGTTTGCCCTTTTTCAGCTGGCTTATTTCACTCTGCATAATGTCTTCGAGGTCTGTCCAAGTTGCCACAAGTGTTAGAATTTCCTGCCTTCTTCAGGCTGAATAATAAATACACCATTGTATGGATGTACTAAAGAAGTGATGTTTTGATATTCAAATCCCACTTGAAAATTTGTAAAACACATGCCTGTCCATTTTTTGTTTATTTTCTCAACAGTCTCTACTGATCTTGAGTCCAGTCCCAATCGGAAATAAATAAAAATATAGCAAAATATTATGGAAATGACACTTCACATTTCCAGTGTTGGAAGAGATGTGGGAGAGTAGATGGGAACATTGTTTCCTTAGCCATCGTGCCAATCTGAGGGGTCTTCGCCTGTCCTGTTTGCATGACAGGGAGCAGGGTCAGCCCCTGAGCTGGTGTCCACCCAAACAATGCCTCCATCACGGGGGCAAAGTGATCTGTAACTGTGATTTCGAGCAGACACATACACAGCCAAAAGCACGTTTTTCTCTCTAACTCTCACTCAACACACTTCTGACCTCTGTAATTTAATTCTGACACTATCCACCTGTACACAGTGTCAGACTCCACAGGCTGAGGGCTCCGTCCCACAAGACTGCCCCATGCTTTAGACACCATTTGGAGCCCCAGGTTGTGACCTGAACTTCTGACCTACTGGCCATAAGCTGGTTTCTCATGACTACTTCTTCAGATTTGATTAATTTGCTAGAGTGCCTTACAGACTCAGGGAAACACTTACATTTACTGGTTCATTATTAAGGATATCACCAAGGACTCAGATGAGATCTGTAGGGTGAGATGTCGGGAGGGATGCAGAACTTCCCTGAGAAGTCGCACGCCACTGACATCTTCTTTGGCCTCACCCAGAGTTCCAAAGAGAATCATTCACAGTTCACTGGTCTGTTCTGCTGCCCAGTGGATCTTGGTCTGGGCCAACCCTATGTACAGCCTGCTGCTGGCCAGTCACGCTAAAGGCAGAGGTCTTATGACCCATGCAGCACTAACCTGGAATTAGCTCCAGAGATCCACAAGCAGAAGAATAGTCTGCGACTCCATCCACAGGTGGCACTTGATTCACCAGCTGAGACTCTTGTTAGGTATGGCCAGGGGCAGCCAGCTGGTGGTCAGTGTGAGGACTGAAGAAGAGTGTTTATGTACCCAGCAGATGCCTGAGGTGGGGGTGGGTCTTGTTGTCTCGGTTTACCATTTTGCACATAGGCCAGCCTGCTGCTCTTGCTGTCTGTTTGCCAGGGCTGTGCAGAGGTGGCCTTTCCTCAGTGTGCCCACAGGTCCCTCAGAACACTCCTGGTCCCGTCTCTGCAGAGATGCAGGGGGCAGGGCTTCAGGGTCTCCTCTGATTAACAGCCGAGAAGCAGCTTTAGGGACAATGAGAACACTTGGGGCCACACAGCAGCACCAGCGTGTCCATGCAGGGCTGCTCCAAAGAGCTTGTCCCTCGGGGAGGGTCTGCACTTGGCCCCGTGGCTCAGGCTTGGCTCTAAAGTGTCAGGAAACGCTTTTGGGATTCCCTCCAAAATTTGTTTATTTTGGCTGCGTGGCCTGGACAACATGTCTTAGATATAAAGAATGGCTCTTTTTATTTCACACCACCATTCTCCACAGAGTCTGCTTTAAACTCTGAAATGGGATTTTTCTTCCCATGCCCAGAATTTTTGGGGTAAATACAAGGAAAAAAATGCTGGGTAATATAATTTTTGGTGAAAACCCAGAAATGAGACCAGCTTCTAGGCAGTTCACAAACTAGCCCTGAGGGCAAGTCCAAGGGTGGGGGCTGGAAACATGGGCAGGTAGGTGGGTGTTGGGTGGGAGTGGGGGCATCCCGTGGGGCCGCATCAGAGATCACACCAGCTGCCACTGCTGGTGGTGGAATGTGAATGAAAAAAACACACCGACTCTGGTTGTGGAGCTCTTTCCCAGAAGCTCCAGCATCTCCTACTGCAGAAATGATGCTCTTTGCTGAGATTTCCCTGTTGTCACAGTGCAGGAGGTGTCACACACCTCCCAGTCCTGGAGTGTCACAGCAGTGGAACAGGTCTGTTTGGAGTCTGGAAGATTTCCAAGGCCAGACAATAGCTCCTTCACCCAGGATCCTCGAAACTGGGCTCAGATTACTCCCTGTCCTGATACCAGGAAATTTATTTTTAGATCAGAAAGAGTGAAGGGAGGAGGAGGTGAGAGGAGGGGTCAGTGGGAAAGTGCTGGTAAACAGTTAGCAACTGCCCTCTGGTAGCAAGGAAAATTGTTTAGAAGAGGTATAATTGAAATATATGGTGAATGTTTAAATTTTTAAAAATTATTATAGTAAAAGGCACAATGCCATTACCCCCGCCCCGTTTCCTCTCCCTTTGAACACACTTATCCCATTACCGTGTATTCTTGCCACTTTCTGAAACAGTTCTGGAAGTCTTCTTTTATGAATGTCGGTGTAAGATGTGTTCAAAAACACAGTGAGTGCTGCTGCCTAGTGCCACCCAACAGAAAGGCAGGCTCATGAAAACGTGAGGGTGTGTTCTCATCCACAACATTCACCAGCTCTGGCACTGTAGGACTTCTGGCTCTTCTCCAAAGTCAAAACAACCATGAAAGGAAAACATTTTGAACTGACTTAGGACATGGAGGCAGCCATGATAACCCAACTAAAGACATGAGAAAGGACTTCCAAAACTGCTTTAAAAAGTGGCAAGAATGATGGGATGCACATGTTTGAGGTGAGGGGGAGTTCTTTGAAGGCGATTAATGTCAGTGTATCTTTAACAGTAATACATTTTAAAAAATATTTAAACATTCACTGCATTTTTGATCACATCATGTATATGTTTCCTTGTACATTAATATTATGGCTAGAAAGGTGTGATGCACACTGTTCACAGATAAAAGTTACACACAGTACTCTTCACTGGGCGATCCACATGGCCAGTGTGTCCCCACAGGATGCTTTCGAGGTCTTGTAACAGACTTTGTTGTCTGCAGGTGCCCTTCAGGAGCAGCTCAGCCGGGATTCCAACTTGCTTGCTCTTCTCCCCACATCTGTCATTAAACAAATTGGATGTGATGGGCTTCTAGATGGTTTCTCACCTTTCTTTGTATCAATTACATGGATTGAAACAACCTCTCCCCATTTCAGCACTGCCCATTGCAACAGTACCATCTTTTTAGTTTCTGTACGATTGGAGGGATTGGAGCAGTGTTCAATTCTACATCATTTCATCATGGCTAAGACCAACAACTAGTTTGAAAAACCCCTCCAAAGTTAACAATTGGTTCTGACAGCTGGTGGGAGCTAGCTGCAGCACATACTGGTGTGAGTGCCCAGCTGTGGCCAGGCCGGGTTGGCCAAGCTGTGTTGGCCATGTTCTTACCAACTTATGGCTTCTCTGTAAAAAGTATGTTTCGGGGTTATCTGGACTTTTCCAGCCTTGCCAACCATGCACCGTTGGCTGTAGTCTGCCCTAGTATAAGAAGAGAGGAACACATTGGGTAAATGTCCTTCCCCAGAATATAAAATACCCAAACTCTAGGACAGCAGCCAGAATGTGAGGCCAAGGTAAGGGTGTGCTGTCCTGGGTTTGAACATGCCTACTCCTGTGTCAGGCTACAAGTGTCAAGACTGGTCACACATCCACGTGTGCAGCACACACACATACCCAGTGCTATCCTGCCCCTCCATGGCTTCTGTGTGCTCAGGCTGTGCGCACGTGTGCACACACACATGCACGCACACAGATACACACTTTCCCTCCTTACACACTTAGTTTTCATGCTTGGACTAATCTATTTGATTTCAAATGCTAAAAAATACAGACTAAATCCTGAAGTCCTTCCAAAGACAATTTCCCTCCTTCCTTTTATATCTTTCCTTCCCTCTTGATTTTCTGCAGCAGCATCTGTTCACCCACAGCTGCTACCATGCTGGGCATGTGTACAGGTGTCTTTCTCAGCACTCAGTGATTCCTAGTGATCCCCGGGCTCAAGTCTGCCCAGGAGCAGGTGGAGCTGACTGACTTATGCCCCTGCAGTTACTTTCACCTAACTGACAAGTCCTGTGTCCTCTTCCTGTGGGATGTGTGATGAGTTGCAGAAGAGGTGAAGTCACCAGATACAGCTGTGTCTCAGTACATTTGCCTAATTTGGTTATAGGAGCTTTACTACAGTTAGCTATCCTAAAGTAATACATAGAAGAATAAGGATGATAAGTAAAATTTAAATGCAGAAGTAGAACGATCGAATCATCTTGATAACAAGCATCATTTTTGAGTACAGGTTCGATTTAACTCAGTAAGTGAAAAGTGGATGAGGAAAGAGCCAGAGAGGTCAAACGACACAGCAAAAGCCACACAGCCTGTGGGGATGGATTTGAGCTAACATCTCCTTGTTCCACAGCCTGAATTCTGCATCTTTACTCAGAAGGTCTTCATTATCCACTTATAGTGAATGTTCCTAAAGTGAGAACCGAAATTCAAAGTAGTGATAAGTAGCTTAGTTTTGGACATTGTCTTAAAAAATTAAACTAAAAGGTATACAAATAAAATTATTTTCTTATATAGCAAAGCTAAATATTTATTGCAAATAATAAGAAATTAGGATGGACTCAAACATTTTTAGGTTTTTTTGCAATCATTTTTCTGCATAGTATTTTGAGTAGCGTGATTCTCCTTTCCCATTTGGAAACAGGATCGTAAGGAGGGAAGTTTTTACATGTGAAGGCCTCTCTCAGACTTTCATCACTCAGGAGCAGGGAGAGGAATCGCCCTGCATGGGCGCTGAGCCCTTCACAGCCAAGCTCCAGGGCAGTGGCTGGAATGTGAGGCCAGAGTAAGAGTGTGCTGACATTCAGAGGAGTTTTGTGCATCTGTGGAGGTGTTGTGATCTGCATGGCTTTCCTCTCCAGTTGCCAGCTGAAGACAATCTGCATGTTCGTATGCCTGCGTAAGCGTGCAGTAACTCTCCTATGTTACTTTCATCCATTGGTCATCAGTTTGCATTGTGTCCAAATGCTCAACCTTCAGCAGTCAGTATCACCATAGACCTACTGTGGTAAGTTGGAGAATCAGTATGAATCTCCCTCCTCCCCTAGCCTTATCTCTCGACCTAAAATCTTGAGTTTGGTCATGTGACTTACTTTGGCCAATGGAGTGTGGGTAAGGTGAAGTCATCAGAAGTTTACATGACTCTTGCTCTGTCCCTGACCTTGAGAAGACTCTAGGCCAAAGGGGATCTGAGGTACCTAGAGAAACCTCAACCTGATACCGGGCCACTTCTGCTCACAGAGGCACCACCACGCCCTGCTAGATCAGCTCACAGGGGCCAAGCTGTGGACTCATAAACATGAGAGGCCCAAGTTGTGCTGCACTGTCTGCCACAGCAACACCTCGTACACCCTAAATACTGCTTTCAGATGGGGGGATTGGGCTGATATCATTTCCTTGGTGGATACCTTCATCTGAGGATGGTTTTGTTTCCCTCATGGTTTCACAATTGCGGGGGCTCTGGTAACACACACCAGGTTCTTCAGGATGGTGCAGAGCTACCCAGTCAAGGCCATGGTTTATCTGAAAGGTCCACTTCCGGTTACCCTGACCTCTCAGGAACCTGTGGGCCGGTTGTCAGCCACTCACACTTGGTGTGTACTTTGCACCTAGCCTACCTCTTGAACAGGTGGGGGAAGAGACACGGGAAGATCCAGAGTCCCCTTGGGAGGAGGAAGTTAGGCCTCTCCAGGTCCTGCAGGGATTCCCACCCCACGCAGAGACAGTGTTGGCACTGAGTACTGCCATGGCTTTAAAACGTCCGAGTTTCTGAACTGTAATGAAAACGGGGAGGCATGGCTCCTTACTGAAATACATTATTAAAATTTGCTGATGCGTCTCAAAAGGAATTGAGCCATGTGGTATAATCTCCCCTGTACTCCCTACCATGCCCCAAGCGAAAGGTGAATTTTCCAGTTACTGGTAAGGGGGAGCCTAGTAGGAGGGGGGGACATGGGGTTCAGAGGGAGACCATTCAGGGGCGACGCTCCAGAGGGAGGCGGCCTGCCCACCTCCACACGGATAGACCGGCAGTGCAGAGGTCCCGTCGGCTTTATGGCGGAAGGCCTGTCAGGGAGGCGGTCACCGCAGAGCTGAGCAGGGCTGCAGGGACCTCCAGGCAGGGCTTTCCCTCACTGGATTCGGCTGCAAAATAAAGACTACATCCATCCAGCGAGCGAGTGACTCTGCACAAAGGGTGCTGGGGACAGACTGGGTGTGCTCTGCTGCAGTTCACAGTTAAGTGCTAGCTTTCATCCTGCTTAGTCCAAACGAAAGAACAATGACTGATCAGCCTATTCAGATTCTGGAAGATTCTGTCCCCCAGGAAGAAGGTGAGTGCACTTTGCCTGTCAGTCCCATAGGTTGATTGCAAAATACAGAAATGGCTCTGTGATCATGGCATGGATCAGCAGGTTTAGTCAAAATCTTCATCTTTCCTTTCTATTTTTTCTTGGCTGTCATCTATTGACTTACTAGTGTTGGTTTTGCGAGCAAACACAAACCTCCGAGCAAGGCTGGAAGTGTGTGGGAGCCACTGCAGGAGGCTGCAGCAGTAAGGAAATGCGTCGTGGGTCTCTGCTACAGTGTGTGGTGCTGCGGGTGGCTGCGGCCTTGAGGAGCGGGTCTTCCTCGCACCATACCAGTGTGAAGATTGGACACAGTTTGACCTAAAATTTGGGGGAACATTTAAAAACCCATCCAGAAGGTTTTTAAAATATTTAATTCTGTTGCATTCTCTAACATTGTTATTTGGCTTAAGGAAAGTTGGACTGATAAACACCTGAGGTAATGACACAATATTGAGTTTTATTGATCAACAAGCTTTGAAGAAATTAAGGTTCAATATTAAAGTTTCAAATAAATGGTTGTCCCTGTGGGTGACTTTGATCCCCCAGGAATGCCACTGCCCTCTCCTTGGTGTTTGTTTCTTTGCTTCTTAAAATACTTACTGCATGAGCTTTGCACTCCTTGCTGACATATCTTGGTGTGTTTAAGTGGAGACGTACTGGGTGTGACTGGTGAATGTCTGTTCCATGTGGTTGTCATTGGTTCGTTTTCATTGCTGTATATTTTTCCATTGCATATATGCTCATTAGTGTTCTCTGGGATAGAGCTCAGAATTTCTCTCATTCTTAGTCACATGCAGATAAGTGATGTTGATTTGGGGGCTTTCGAACCAGCCCCAGGAAAAATTGAGAAAATAAAGAAAACATGAAGATTTCTACTAAACTCAGAGAGGGTCCAGAATGAAAATACATTGTTGATGGGATAATATAGAACATGACACATCAAAGTAAACAGGAAAATTTAAAGCAGGCTTTCATGTTTGAGCACAGTAAGTAGATGGTGAGATAAATTGGGTAGGAAGCAGTCTCTACTGTCTGCTTCTCCCCTGCTGGCTTCTTTCAGTACTGCAGATTCAGAAATAAAAAACAGGACTGTTAAAGTGAGGGGTAACCTCTCTGTAGGTGAAGTGCTATTGAAGCCGAGGAATACCTGCTCTTAGACTTGATCTGTGTCATCTGTTCTTACTCAGTTTCAGCTGAGTTTAAAAATCACCAACTAAATGGACTATAGATTGCATCTTTCACATGCTGATTGGGTGGTAACAGCTGGTGAAGTTTGATTAGCATGCAGAGAACTTCCGTTGCCTCCTGACCTTTGGGTCCCCAAGCCTCCGCCGGTATATAGCCCAAACATGATGCTCAGGGAGGCAGATTTGAGATTTGCTCTCCCGTCTCCACACATTTGGCGGCCTTGTGAATAAACTCTTTTCTACAAAGCTCATTATTTCACTGATTGGCATACTGTGCGCCTGGCAAAATCGACTTTGTCTGGTAACTTGATTAACTGACAAGCCTGGGAAGGACATTCGATTCCTGGGAAAAAGTTTAATTCTTGGGAAAATGCCCAAGTTTGATCACATTATGCTAATGCTGCTCATCTTCTGGGTGTGAGGTGCTAGGCAAATTTCATGTCCTTCTCTTAGATTTCATGCAGTGTATGTGTGCTATTTATTTATGGTGAAACATTGGGTTGTTGCTATTATTTATGGTGAAACATTGGGTTGTTGTTTGGAACAAATGCCTCCGAAGAGACTGAGTGGGTCGGGTGGGAGTATGACTCAGTGAGTAAACTTTTGTTGTTTTACATTTTGAATGAAGTGAGTGTACTCATTTTTATAAAATCCAGTTTAAATAAAAAACTGGCAGTACACGAACCATGCTTGAGTTTCAGGCAGTTTCTACAAGCAGCAGTGTAATCTCATAGTTCACTTGAGGGGTAAACAATTTATACTAAATTATGAGTAGGACAGTTTTAAAATTCCAGATGTGGTATTCTGTTGGTCTAGGGATCTGTGAGGCTCCTAAGGAGAGGGCTGGCGATGAGGCTGGCCCAGGGGAGTGGATCCTAGAGGTGGTCTCTACGTCTGGAAAATGCCATTCCTGTGATGCCTGGGGGCCCCGGCAAAGCTGTGCACCTATAGGAATCTCTCCACACACATCTGGAAGCAGCTGAGTGTGGTGAGGGAACAAAAGGTTGTGCAGAACTAGGTTTCCCAAGAGGAAAGGCCACAAGATACAGCCCAGAGGTCCCCCTCCCCCCGGCGTGGAAGACTAGAAACGAGCCACTGTCCAACATTTGGCCTTTTATGGACCCAGCTCAAGTATCCTTGTTCAGTTACCTTAGCTGCTTACAAGAGCCAGTCATCTTCTAAAGCCACTGTCTACCTGTGTGCAGAGAGGAGGCAGGGCTGAGCAGTGCTGCAGTGGAAACTGAAGCAGGAGAGTGTGTGATGGAAGTGCTGGCGGGAAGGACTGGCCTTGTGTGCTCTGCCTGCTCTTTGCATTCAACAGAATAATACTAACAATATGTGTGATATTGGGGTCTGGTGACTGGTGGTCTGGTGACTGGCCTTCTCCTTCGACCTAGTGCTGTACAAGGGGCTGGGGATTTAGCTCAAGTAGTATAGTGCTTGCCTAGCAAGCACAAGGCTCTGGGTTTGATACCCAGCATCCCTCCCAAAAAAGAAGTGCTGTACTACAAAAGGGAAGAAGATCAAGAGGTAGAGGGATGGAGGAGGGCGGGGGAGGAAGGAAATACAAGAAGAATTAAGATGTATATGTACATGTACCAACTCTTCATGAAAAATGTAATTATTTACTACAAACATGTTCTAATAAAAAAGGGGAAAATGTATTAGGTAGGTCCCACTGCCTTTTAGAGAAATGGACATGGGCCCCAGCCTTGAACGAGACTGATTAAAAAAAAAACTTCTGTATGCATGCAGATATCTGTTTAATAATACAGAAAACTGTAATTCTAACATTAACTGAGAATTTAATCTATGCTGGATACCATAACATTTAACTGCAACATAAATGTATATAGATGGCACTATATAACACATTCCCGTTTTGCAGTTGAAAATATCGAGGGTCACAGCATGAGCCTATCAAAAACAGTCAATGAGGTAGCCCCAGATTTGGACTCTGACTGCTATGACCTCAAATTCTGTATGCATCACAGCCGTGGAGCAACCCCCCTCACTCATTCACCCAATCACATCACCAAGGTGGCTGCCCTCAAGGTGCCCATGCGGTTCCTTCCTGATGCTCCTCTGTTCACAGACACATGCACACACACATTCGGGGTCCTACAAAGGGGTTCAGACAACTCTGTGCTGTTGTATAACTGGCTTCCATCACCCAACAGCATAGCATGGGAATCCAGCCACACCAATTTTGCTACCTGGTACTGAACATTTAAACACAGTTTAGGGAGATTTTCAGAAATTGAGTTCAGTCATCTGGAGAGACGAATTCTGGTTTCCAAGGCACCTACCAGGTGTTAGAAATGAGTCCTCCTCCTTTCAACCCTGAGGGGCTGGGGATTTAGCTCAAGTGGTACAGCACTTGCCTAGCAAGCTCAAGGCCCTGAGTTCCACATCCCCACAGCCTCCCCGCCGCCAAAAAAAAGCCAAAACAAAACAAAGAAAAACCAGAAATGAGTCCTCAGACTCAAATTGTCAGTGCTGGAAAGGATGCACTCAGACAGCAAGCAAGAAAGCTCGACAAGCCAAAGTTTGAAGTTTACTTCTTGTAGAAGGGCACAAGTACACTCAGACACAAGGTGGCAGGTGCATTGAGTGTTGGGGAAGTGAGGTTTTTAAGCCCTCACACATGGGAAGCTGCTATCCTTTAAATTCATTGGCTGAATTCAAAGGCTTACAGTCTATTGTGGTGGAGGGAGGCTCCGAAAGGTTGCTGCGGGTAGGAAGAGTGGGAGGGGAGGAGGTGTGGAGAACATGAAGTCCTTGGCTATTGATATGCTATCTTTGGTTTGCAGGTATGTTCTCAAAATTTAAACTGAGCAGGCGTTTCTTGTAATTCTGGTGTAAGGGGTGGGAAAGGGCAGCCTGAGTTTTAAAATGGAGGCGTTCCAGTTTATATTCTTTGATAGAAAAGACAGGCCCAGAGCTTCTTGCGCAGGTTAAGCGACAGTGGAGCACACAGAATGTGGCAGCATTTCAGACCTGTTCCTAGTTGACCATGCAAGTCCCACAGTCCTTTGTGGTGGCAGAGCACATCTGAATGGAACAGGATGGCCTTGCTGGGTGAATCTTAGCCTCAGTCAGAAGCAAAACTCTGAGCACCTGTCAGGAAAGGAAACCTCTTTTGCGCCAAGTTTACCTGGCTCCTACACTCAGTGTGTAAGTCAATAACATCAGAACCCAGTCTGCGGATCAGAGAGTCCAGTCTGTTTCTGCCGTCACTGTGACTGAGGCTCCAGGGAGCTCACCTGGAGCTGAGCACAAAGGGGCGTCCCTAAGAAGGAGCCGTAGCATGAACTTCTCATGCCTGGTGAGGTTGACTGGGGTATATTAAATTTCCTGGGCAGGTCACAGGCTACTCAGGCATGCTGTCCAGCTTCATAGCACTCTCCAGCCTCCCACGGTTATGGTGCTTGGGACCATTCAGAGGACAGCTTTTCAAAACCATGGTCCCTGTGGAAGCAGACTTTGGGCACGGGCCACAGTAGGACCCTGAGGGTGGAGACTAAGTCCCCTGTACATACGACTTCCTTGAAAAACGTGAATGGCTTTGTCTCCCCACAAGTGTTCCATGTTATCTGAAAGTCCATGTGAAAGGAGCCTGGCCAGTGGAGATGGTTCTTCTTGCCTTAGTAGGTTCTTCAGTAGGCTGGTATCTCCCCTTCCAATCACAGAAGCCACCATTACACTTCTAGTATACCTGCTGTGCTTTAGAGTCTGACATGCATAGGAAATGGCTTTGACATTTCAAGTTTTTATTTTTATTTCTCCTATACTCTGTGAGATCCTAAGTGTGGGGATCATAGATTCATAATTTGTTTCTCCAAGACCAACTCAAGTGATGAACACGTGAGGGAAGTGCTACCCAGTGAGGACTGGATGAATGGAAGTGTAAAGAGAAGGGATCAGTCTGTGATGAGGAAGTGAATAGAAGGGAAGAGTGTGGGCAGAGAAGCACTTAGTCAATATGTAGCAAACAAGTGGAAGGATGCGA